>JANHFP010004751.1:100635-112678 GCA_032468135.1 Calamaria suluensis
TCAGCCTTTCTTAATGTCCAACTTTCACAGCCATACATTGCAACTGGGAAAACCATAGCCTTGACTATCCACACTTTTGTTGGCAGGGTGATGTCTCTGCTTTTTAGAATGCTGTCTAGATATGCCATAGCTTTCCTTCCCAGGAGCAAATGTCTTTTAATTTCTTGGTGGCAGTCCCCATCTGCAGTGATTTTGGAGCCCAGGAAAATAAAATCTGTCACTACCACCATTTCCTCTCCATCTATCTGCCAGGAATTTGGAAGGCTGGATGCCATTGTCTTAGTTTTCGTAATATTGAGTTTCAAGCCAACTTTTGCACTCACAGCATGTTAACACAAGCTAAAATATAAGCATGTGATCGTAGTTGCAAGACTTCCTGGGAAAAGTGATGCAAAATGGCCATCTAAAATAATTACTGTGTTTGTGATATTTTTTTAGAAAATAATCTTTATTAGTTATTAAACATTAAAAACATAAATAGAAAAACATATATCACAAAGACAAACAAACACATATATGTATCCTTTCCATCCTATTCTAACATCCTATGCTTAAAAAGTGACTTAGATATTTGTGTTTGTGATATTTAAATGAATAGTGAGGGAAGGTAGTGGGTCAGTGGTGGGATTCAAAAATTTTTTACTACCGGTTCTGTGGGCGTGACATGGCTTGGTGGGCGTGGCAGGGGAAGGATACTATAAAATCTCCATTCCCACCCCACTCCAGGGAAAGGTTACTGCAAAATCCCCATTTCCTCCCAATTGCTGGGACTCTGGAAACAGAGAATAGATGGGAGCAGGGCCAGTCAAAGGTGATATTTACCGATTCTCCAAATTACTCAAAATTTCCACTACCAGTTCTCCAGAACTGGTCAGAACCTGTTGAAACCCATCTCTGAGTATATACCATGTTATACTTAATGATTTCTTAATGATTTCAAGAAATTTCTCTGGACTTTCAGATTTGTGAGACTGTCCAACAGTGCTGAAGTTCAGGATCAGGAATACAGATTACTCTTCATTGTTTTTAACGGGGATTAAATTTACCTTGGGAGACATTAAGGCTGAAAAACCAATTCTAGATTATTTTAAACTAATCAGCAGATAACCCTGAAAGTTGGTTAGCTCAAATACTCATTTAACCAAGATAGCTTAGAGTATGATTTAAATTCAGTATGTGTGCCATTAATCATTTTTGCAACATATTTTTCCTGCTATTATAACATAGAAGAATGCTATATTTGTGAATGCTATGAAGTTTGCTTCTTGCAGTTTTACATCCTGATGTGGGTGTTATACCTATCCAAATAGATTTAAATTGCATAACAACTGTTATAAAGATTATAAAAATATAGTATATATTCTTCCATTGGTATCTCATTAATGAGCAACTCTTTAAAAAGGATGTAATTTTTGTGGATTTTCTCCTTAGAAATCAATAGTATAGATCTAACATTTTTGTGAGCTGAACAATTTCATTATTGAAGTCATGGCCTTGAAAAGGGTTTTTTCCTTCCATTCTCTGAAGTATTTTGTTTTTGACTACTTTCTGATTGATCTTAATTTAATTACTCTTTGAAATTAAGATTAGATATATTTACTTCATTAAATAGTTTTCCATGTACATACTTAAGATACTTAAGTGAGCAGGGGATAGATATCATCTCCCAACATCCCTTCAAGGTAGATAGACCTTGGAAATCAAAGTCATGGAGGCCAATACTACATTTATTATAAGGGTATGGTTATAAGGTCTTGTAAATCTGAATACGTCTCCCCCCACTCTAGCTTCATAAGAACTAGGAGACTGTTGACTGAGATGTTTTCTCAAGTTATAGTTCTCCAGACACAGGTTTCTTTTATCTTGGTAGTATCTTTTCCTTCAATTCCTTGAAGTCGTTTTGCTTTCTTGCGAAAACAACTGGCTTATTTCTTGCTTGCTTGGAAGAGGATCTCAAAGTGAAGATGGTCAGCATAATAGTGTGGTGGACACTTTTTCTGTCATCTGCTATAGACTTACAATGTCTTCCTCTGAGGATTCTATAAATAAAGCATTTTGTGCACCTTTGAGCTCTACCAGATGTTGATATCTAGAAAACACAGAGAGCTTTTCTTTCTTAAAAGAAAAACAAGCAAACCCAGGGCAACATTCTTCCCAAATGTACAGAAGTGTGCAGATTTCATTCATCCATTTTATGTGCATTTTAAGCTGATCTGTTCTCTCAGCATTGAGCAAATATGCAAACCTTTGCTAAGACTTTGTGTGATGCTAAATAGCAAGTTGTCAAGGCCTTGGTTTGATATTCATTTCATAAAATAAATAATTCTTTTTGAAGAACAGTAGGCTTTTAATTTATGAGATGATGAGCCTTTGTTCTTATTTTACCTTGTAATTTAATTACATGGATGTTGTAAAAGTTATGCAGATGGCCATGGAAATGAAGAGAGATCCTAAGATTTTTTTTTTTTTTTGGTAAATAGTGTGAGCCTTGGTTATGACCAATGTCTGCATTTTGATAATTTCCTGAAATGATACTTTAATTTAGTTCGAATGCAGGCTTTATCTGCTTAGCAGCGCTATCGGTGTCTCTGTCACCATCAGCTTTGCTAGCACATAGAAGTAAACAAACGTATTTGCCACATCTGATATCGGTAAGTGCTAATAAAGTTGCAGTTGCTTGCATTTTTCAGTTTGCTTTGATGACAGACACATTCTAAATTAGCTATGAATCTTTCACTTGCTCCTCAGCACAGCAGGAAAGGTAAAGATTGCAGGGGCTTTCTATCTTAAGTATTGCGCTGAATGTTCTCATTGTTATGGACTTGTTCCTGACAGGTGGTGCTCATAAGCAGCCTCATAAATACTGAATCAGCGTGAGAGCATCTCAGACAAGACTTTCTGAATTGGTACTTCCATTCCAGCAGTCCTCCCCCACCTCCAATTGTATTAGAAATGGGTATCACCGAATCAATCCTTTTATGTCACATTGTTGCTTCTTCCTTCTTCTTTTCAGTTTCTTTCTTCTTTAAATATCCTCAAGATTTGTGTTAAATAAAATGGGCATAAGCTAGTCAGTGATTTGTGCTGTGATCTGTTGTACATTTATTCCTATGGGACTTTCTGGGTAAACATGGTTAGGTATACTGAAAATGTTAAAGCATCTGTTTTGTTCTTTTCCCTTCCCAGTAGGAAACTTCACTATTTAACCTTAGATATTCTGTCCCCGGGGAGGTTAAAATGCTTTTAAAATATTCATTGTTTTGGAAAAAAAAGAACGGCCTTTGTGGAAATGATAGGCTGCATCTGAATTTAAAGGTTATGAACTGAAGATGTAGTGCTGTATGCAAAGTCTGTCTGCTGGAGGGAAATGGTAGGGAGATTCTCTATTTGTTCATACATAATTTTCATCTCAGATGGCACCATAAAAATTCTTGTATATCAAATAAGAAGAGTGGGTTTTGAGTAGGGTTTTTTATGTCTGCACCTCCAGGCCTCAAGACAAACAAGATGTAGCTGCAAAAATTTCCATAAACAGCTGAATAATTTAACCCATGCATATTGTTGTTTCTAACTGGACATAGGTACGCTGCTCTGGATCAAGCTCAAAAGCTTGTTATTTGATAGGGAAATATTGTATACTATACAGAATTGCAGTAATAATCTTCTAAAAGATGAACATTATCAGAATGAGAAAAAAAAATACCAGCAGGCAAATATTCACAACTGTCAGTTTTGTGTTGGGCTTAAGGAATCATGCTAGAAACCAGCAGCCCAGAGGTGGGTTTCAGCAGGTTCTGACCAGTTCTAGAGAACTGGTAGCAGAAATTTTGAGTAGCTTTTGGAGAACTGGTAAATACCACCTCTGGCTGGTTCCAGAGTGTGGTGGGAATGGAGATTCTGCAATATCCTTCCCCCAGGAGTGAGGAGGGAATGGAGATTTTACAGCATCCTTCCCCTGCCATGCCCACCAAACCATGTCTCGACCAGTAAACCATGCCCACAGAACCGGTAGTTTAAAAAAAAAAGAAACCCAGCACTGCAGTAGTCTATGGGTTCTAGTACTGCCTTAGGCATGAAACCAGCCAGACAACCTTGGGCCAGTCATTCACTCTTAATGTGTCAAACCACTTCTGAAAAAAATTTTGCTAAGAAAACTACAGGGACTTGTCTAGGCAGTTGCCAGGATTTAGAAACTAACTCAAAAGCGCACACACAGAATCAAATTGATGGGATATTTTGACTATCATTGGGTGTTATATATTTTCTTGTAAATGGTTAGCTGCTTTTCTCAAGCTGAGCCTGAACGAGAAATCTCATCAATGTGTTGGCCAAAGCTGCATTCAAAGATGGGAAGCCATAGTAAGCAAATCAAACCAAGTTTTAGTCCAAAGCATCCAAAAGGCAAAGTTTGGGGAGTCCGGATGTAGCCTATTGGACAGTTTGTTTGTTAGGTGAGTTTTTTGTTTTCGTGATTTGAATAGTAGTGCCACATTTTTTGCTTTTTTGCTTATTGCTAGTTGTTAACTGCTGCTGCCAAGATCCAGCAACATGTAGCTTAGAGAAGCTATTGATCCAACAAAACAGAACACTTCAGGCTGAAAGTCAGTAATGTAATAAATAGGGTAGCCCTTTTGGTTTATGTGAAATTAAGAACAGTGCTTAAATAGCTGACAAATTGCTGGAACTGCCCTGGTTAAAGCATCCTTATAGTTAAAACATTATTTTCCCAGACTTTACTCAGTTCTTCAATGACAATATAGAAATATATGCATCTTTCAGGCGTTGAACTGCTTTCTCATCAGTATGCACCAAAGGCATGGAAGTTCCATGCTGATCCATCTGTTTAATTTTAGGAAGTTTAAAATTGGCTTTGCAGATGCTGGGAGAAATGGAGGGCACTGTTTATTTTCAGTTCAGTTTCATCACGCATCACCTGCTATGCATGACTATATCCATCATCCTGGCATATATATCTTGTACACATTGGGAGTCCTTTTATATTCTGTACAATCAATGGAGAATCAGCAACAGTTTTAGGCAGCATTTTATTTTGTCCTCACAATGTAACTACCAACAATGCTTTCTTAATTTATAAATCTAAAAAAAACCCCAAAAACCAACCCTGAGTGTCAATAAATAAATCCTAGGACA
Source organism: Calamaria suluensis (assembly GCA_032468135.1). Taxonomy (NCBI): domain Eukaryota; kingdom Metazoa; phylum Chordata; class Lepidosauria; order Squamata; family Calamariidae; genus Calamaria; species Calamaria suluensis. The sequence continues at coordinate 105,787 of JANHFP010004751.1, forward strand.
AAAATAAATGGGAAAGGCTGTTTCATTTGTAGTGGCATTGGCTATTTAGAGGGGGTGGAATATGCTTGAGAGCAGCTTTTTTAAAGAAAAGTAATCTTCAGCAAATCAAAGGAAACAGGATTTATATGGGTAAAGGAATTCTGTTGTAGCTTTGTTAATTACAATTAGTTGCCTATTGAGGTGTTAAATTGCTTGATTAGGCTAGGACAAATGGGCTCTTCATTTAGCATTTGAAATTAAGGAAGTTTTGCAATCTGAATTAATGTCTTCTGTTCCCATTGTGTTCTATGAGTGTACAATTAATTTTTAACATTTTAGCAATCTAGATCACTCTCCACTTCATTCATGGAGTGAGCACTACAATGTTTGCTGTCTATAAATATTTGTTAGCAAATGCTTCAGATGGGTTTATTTTTTCAGATTTGCAACTCACCTTTCGACTTTTTGCCCTGTGTTTTCTAAACGCTTCACAGCATGGAAATCAAACTGAGGAATTTCAAGTAATGCAAAATAGCTACATATCTTAAATACCATCAAGCTGATGGCTGTAAAAACTATGAAGTAAAACAGAAATACACAACAGTTACGGTAGATGTGAAGATTACTAAGGGTTGGTTCTCGTTTAGTCCTTAAATTTAAATTGTGTTTTAACTATAAGCATCTTGACCTGCTTATGGAGTTACAATACAGAAATTCTGTATGCGGAAAGAAAAAGTTGGGTTAAGTTAAGTTGGGCTAGAACCTTTGACAGATCTCTCCTCCAATATGTGTAAAGCCCTGAATGACAACTACAATGGCTTGTAATCCATCCTGAGGAATTTTCTTTGTTAGGCCCCATTTATGTTTAGATTTGATGTGTTGTATTGAGGGTATTGAAGACTGGGATTATAAAGTGTTGATCAGAAATACATTTATGTTTAAACTGGCAGATTTAAGAGCATACTTTCTGGAACATTCTCTGCTTCCCGAGTCCCAGATAATCGGGAGGAAATGGGGATTTTGCAGTAACCTTCCCCTGGAGTGGGGTGGGAATGCTGATTGTACAGTATCCTTCCCCTGCCACACCCACCAAGCCACACCCACAGAACCGGTAGTAAACATTGTACACCCACAGTACTTTATGCTGAAGAAATTGATCTCACTATCACTTGTGGGAAATCTTTTTAAGATATCTTACTGCACTTACTTATATCTGTGCTTGAATAAAACAATAACAACAGAAAAAGCAGAGCAGAACTAAAAAAAAAAGTTTAAATAAGGCAGATTAAGCTTTCGGTTTTTGTACATTTGAATGGTCTTTCAAGCTAATAAAACTGACCCTGCTAAAAAACTGCTCCCCTTCCAGCAAGGAAAATGTTTCCTGGGAAGTAAATGGAATTGAGATGATACCTCTGCACGGAATGACTAGAGGGGCTCTTCCTTTGTTTCTTTGTTTCTTTGAAAGAATGTTTGTATAAGGCAAACCATGACCATGAGTATAAGGCAGAAATATGGCAAAAATAATTTATTTTATTTTAGTTTTAGTCATTTTATTACTTAGTGTTTAGTATTTTATTTTAGTTATTTTATTTTTATTTATTTTATTTTATTAATCAAATTTATATACTGCCCCTGTCCGACGGACTCAGGGCGGTGCACAGCCAATGACTTAAAATACAATATATACATAGATCAATTAAAATATGAATTAAATTAATCAATTTTTGGCTATTAAAATTTTTAAATAATGTCTTTAAATTTAAAATTATCAAAAATATTTAATATAAAATACCCATTAAAAGACCCCATTTTATTTATGTATATTGATGAAACAAACTGACTCTCAATGATTTATAAGCAGATGCGATGAAATCTACTAAATTACAAAGAGAAAACAGTAACATAGACCAATAACTAAGAAGCCAACATGGGAACCTTGAAGACCTTTTGAAAAAGTTCTATTCTGATGTCCCACTAGTGAACTCCATCTCTGAGAAGCGTTTCCTCAAGGTGAGAGCAATCAAGAAGAAACACTATAGTAATTTTCCACCTTCACATTTATGAGAAAAAATAATCCTCACTGGGCATGAAAACAATGAATGGGTTGGTCCCATAAGGAGGAAGCCATCCTGGAGAAATCTGGAAGCTCCACCACATATGTTAAAACCAATGTTTTCAATTTGTACCTCAAAGCCTGTTGGAACTTTGATGCAGCGCCTGTCTCATGGTTTTCACCCACTAATGGAAATTCCAAATAGTGTTACAGGGATGTAATTTATCTGTGATCAGGGCACTTCACAATCATCAGAGCCTTCTCATCCAGCCCAGATCACAACTGGCAAAGCAGCCAAAACTGGGCAAAATGACCCTGGTTCATGTCCTTTACCAGGAGTTGTAATCCCAGGAAGACTCCTAAATCTTTCCCTATCTCATTACAAATATGCTGAATTCAAGGACTACATTTCCAAAGGTCATATGAGTAGTTTATAATATTCCTCCTCCTAATTATGATTCTTTGAATGTATGAGAAGCATGGGATATATTCTTAGTACTTAAGGAGGAATGTGTATCAACAGTGGAGATCTTAGACATTGCCCTTCCTTTTATCTAAGCAGGCACCAAAATATTAGGGACTGAATTCATAATTTCAAAGTAGAACTGCATGCCATTAAATATGCAATGTTTAGAATCTATTTGCATAGAAAGCTGTGTTCTAATTTCTCTTCTATGCTAGGATACCCAGCAGCAGATGAAATTCATAAAGGGACCAGCAATTCAGAGAGCAGCAATGCCATCAAAATATAATGCTCTATTCTATCAAAAGGGGTAATTAAAGGGCACTCAGAGTTTGTATTCTACTGACAAGAATGGAGCGAGGCTGAAGCTGCAGTGGTAGTGTGCTATCCTTTGCAGGTCACTCGGCACCATCAGCAATAAGAAAGGCTGAACGCCAAAGAATTGAGGCCTTTGAACTTTGGTGCTGGAGAAGGCTCCTGCAAGTCACTGCAAGGTGATCCAACCGGTCAGTCCTAGAGGAGATCAACCCTGACTGCTTTTTGGAAGGCCAGATCCTGAAAATGAAACTCAAATACTTGGGCCACCTAATGAGAAGGAAGGACTCCCTGGAGAAGAGCCTGATGCTGGGAAAGATTGAGGGCCAATGAAGAAAGGGACGACAGAGAACGAGGTGGCTGGATGGAGTCACTGAAGCATTAGGGGTGAGCTTGGGTGGACTCCAGAGGATGGTGGAGGACAGGATGATCTGGAGGAATGTTATCCATGGGGTTGTGATGGGTCGGACATAACTTTGCAACTAACAACAACGGCACCATCAGTGGCCCTGAAATTCTCACTGTCCTATTAGAAAAAGGATATTCTTCTGCAAGGATTGCAACCCACTTTGGAGATTCCAGGGTTCCAGGCAGGAAATTATATTTAGAACATGTCAAGAACTACATTCTTCAGCCTATTTAAATCCTTATGGGCCGCATGTATAAAGTGTGAGAGAAATGAGTTAAGATTGAATGGCTATGAGCCTTTGTCTCAAGGCTCATGAATTAATTAGGGCATCCGTCGGAACCCTAACAGCATGTTTTTCTTCTCCTGGAACCTGAGGAAAGGCAGTGGGCTGCTAAGAACATGTTTTCCAAGCCATTTCTTCCGAGCACTGTCTTTTATTCCTGCAAAGGGTCAGGGTTCTTGGGAACTTTAAAGTTACATAGGCAGAGAATTAATTTCTTAAAAGTCTAATGAATGGGGAATACATTTCAGATGGAATGCACCTCATTTCGTAAAGAGCAACACAATCTATGTGTTCCCTCATAGATCATGGCCATGTTCAAGGAGCCGGTTCTATTACTAGATAGCCCATGCCCTGTTGGGTCATCATTTCAGAGATATTTCTTTACCTAAAGAATGACCAGGGGTGGGCAATAAGCAACAACAATGGGACTGGGAGAAAATTATGACTTCCTATGGAGTTTTCTTATGAGAAGCTGGCAGAGAATGTCTGAAATTTTCCTTCCTTCCTTCCTTCCTTCTTCCCTTCCCTTCCCTTCCCTTCCCTTCCCTTCCCTCCCCTGGGATTGGCTAGGAAATTGTCAAGGAACATTAAAAATGAGATTCTTGTGTATGCAGCAGCAGCACAGCAGTAGCACTGAAGCAGCCACCACTTCCCCAAATTTCATTTCCCCAGGAGTCATGGGTCCCAGATTTTGAAAACCTTCTGTAAGATAGCCCATTTGAAGCAACCTGATTAATACCAATAGCACTTTGACTTATATACCACTTCACAGTGCTTTAGAGCCCCCTCTAAGTGGTTTACAGAGTCAGCATAATATTGCCCCCAAAAATCTGGCTCCCCATTTTTTCCCATCTTGGAAGGATAGAAGGCTGAGTCAACCTTGAGCCTGGTGAGATCTGATCTGCCAAACATCTGGCAGCTGGTGATCAGTAGAAGTAGCCTGCAGCACTGCACTAACCACTGCACCACCGCAGCTCAAAAAATATATATTGCCCTATGATGTACCATTTTTCCCAGTTAAAGATCACAACAATGAGAATTTTAGCAGTAGATACGGATACAGAGAGATATATTGCAGATAGCTCTATAGATATAGATGACAGGAAACAATGTCTTCCAACATGTAGAACACAGACAATATGCTTCCTATTTCAACATGAGCTTCTACTCTTTTTCTAGCTTATATCCAGGACATCACTGTTGTTGTTCATAATAGTTTGTCTTACATGGCTGCAGAACCTGCTTGTTTTTGCACGGCGCTTACTTGGCTCTCACAGTGAAGCTATCAGTGCATGATGCACAAAGGATTTCGTTCTTCAGCTGGCTTGTTGCAGAGCTTAAACATGATTAGAATTGTGAGCGAGTGACCAGCCCAAGGTCACCAAGATGACTTCTACACCCAAGTGAGGGCTAAAATGATCTTCCTGCTCTTTGTCCAACAGTTTAACCACTGTGCTATAGACTGGCTCTCTTACCTAGACATCACTGTGAGACCTAGAATTTTGCTGACAATGAGACAATTCAATTCACAGCCATGAAGATAGCTTGAACCAACCAGAAGGTCCTCCAAGTGGCTTGATCTAGCAGCAGATGAGGCATGCCTGCCTCCTTGTGTCAACTTTAATCAATCACAGATAGCAACAGACAGTTCCTAATAAGCATCTATTGGTAGTAAATAGATAAAAAGATTTTATCCTCAATGATATTAGTGACATTTGCGATAGTACCTTAGCAATCCCATGCAGAATAGCAACACCTGGTGAAAATAAATGTAATGTTAAAAAAACAATAATAATGCAGTAATAGCAACAATAACAGTAATAGAGCCATGGCAGATGCAGGGGTCAGAGTGCAGTTTTGAAAGTTAATTCTGTTGACTGCTGACTGCAGAATCCTGACTGGCTCAAAGTTGACTCACCCTTCCATCCCTGTGAAGAAGGATGGTTGGAGAATTCTGGTAGTTGAAGTCCACAAGTCTTAAAGCTGCCAGATTTGAAGACCTCTGTTCTAGATCTTCCTGTCTCTCCTAAACTAAACTATACAACCAAACTCCAGTGTATTATTATTAGTGCTAATTCCTCATGACTGACTGGACAAGTCTGTTCTGCAGTTTTCCTACTGAGATTTTAAAAGTGATGGTCCCTAGAAAGGAGTTTCTAGGGTTGAGACGGAGTGACGGACCCAATGTCACCCAAATATAAGAAACTGAGAGACAGGACTTTCAAACGGGACCTGGCATGTGATATTTATCGCCATTTTGTACCACACTTTGGAATTAGTATCTGTAAAATGAAAAGCAGATAATACGAACTCATGTAGCAAGGATAGTAGGAAAATGTCCATTAGGAAAACGTTTTAGATTGCATATCTTTGCTCTTGGAGATAATGTAACCTAAGATATAAACATGCTGTTTTCACATTTCTTCCTCCAAAGCAGAAGAAAATCCATGCTTTATAATTGCAGCATGCCAAGGACCTCTCATAATTCAAGCTTTTCTAATCCTTGGGTGGACTTTAATATTTCTCGGTTGTATGGCCCTTGATAAACCTGTTTTGGCTGCTTCTGTGTCATTATGTTGTACTAATCTCTCTGGGACAGAAAATTGTGCAATGTAGTCTTGCTATGAGATCAGAGGTAAACGAGCCAGGGAAAAAGAAATGAGAATCTAACGCTTGCATTGGGTAGAAATGTAAGATTTCAATTCCAAACTGAAGTTCTACCCCCAGCTTTTGTATCAATGTAAGATGTATAGCCTGGCTCACATAACATGCATCCTATGGGGAATTTTTTTTCCTAGCATAACTAAATCATTTGCAGCAAGAAAAAAATAAGAAATGTTTATTTTCACTGTCTTTTCCTAGATTAGCTAATGTACAAAACCATCAGAAATCTTACTGCATCTCTTTTACTATCTACCACAAGTTTCATGGCACTGTCTTATTTTAGTACAGTGTGATATTTCACTTGCGATATGGCTTTTAGGACATCCAGAGTACAACACTGACCACATATGTATTTATTTCTTTTCTTTTTCTTTACTATATTTTTTCTTACTTTTTCTTCCTCTTTTTCCTTTTGTTTGTGAACCTTCTACTTTTTCTCTTTTTTCCATTTGTATTAATTTTTACTGTAGTAGTTATAATATTTAATGCAATTATTATGTTACCAATAAAAGGATACTAGAATAAGGTGACCATCTGTCCTGCTTTTGGCAGGATGGACACGCTTTTAGGAAAATGTCCCACGTCTCGCGGCCTCTTTAAAAAGTCCTGCTTTTTTTTTGGCCGAGGAGAAGGCCCGCCCACCTGCTCTCCTCCCCAGCAGCAGGGAGGCGAAAGCAGGAAGGTAGGGTTTTTGGCGTGGGGGGGACGAGAGCGTGGGGGGAGGGA
>JANHFP010004752.1:29687-43022 GCA_032468135.1 Calamaria suluensis
AGTTTCATATCAATATTATTATAGTCCATAGTTATACCTAAAAGAAAAAACTGTGGAGTAAATTTTATCTTTTGCTTAAAAATATTTTGCATTATCCACCAAATTTTTATCCAAAATGCTTTAATTTTCTTACAAGTCCACCATATATGAAAATATGTAGCATCTTCACATTCACATCTCCAACATTTTGGTTTCACAGTAGAATACATAATAGATAACTTTTTAGATTTTTTTTTAAAGGGACTTCCGGCAGGCCAGCCTGGGATGACCGTGGGGTGGGTTTTAAAATGGATTTTAAATTTTAATTTAAAATTGTGAAATTATGTTTTGTTTGTTGTAAACCGCCCCGAGTCTGCGGAGATGGGACGGTATAGAAATTAAATAAAACTAAACTAAATTAAACTTTATACTATTTTAATTTAAACCGAGAAAGTGCTTGCATTTCTTTTTTTTCTGTATCAAAAGTTTTATTGGTTTTTCAATTTTTTTCATTTAGGGTAAGGTAAAAGGGAATATCAAATATCTTATACAACGGTGCAACATACTAAGGCACATACATTATATACCAATATATATATATATTGGTTAACTGTTTTCTGCTGATATTTTTAAAATTTTAAATATCAGCAGAAAACAGTTAACCAACATATATACGGCACAGGGATGTCGCTAGTTTCTGCCTGGATAGTCTCTTGAGATGAGCTGGAGGGCAAGGGGAGCTGTGATGTTCCCTCCCATGGTTGGGCAACCATAATTGGGCAACCAAGTAACCCTACAATTACCATATATACTAAAAAATATCTATAATTGTAGATAAACCTTTATATATATAGTTTATTATTCAGATGCTTGACCTCGTTTATGGAAACTGCTTTGCAGTATCCTGGAAGATGCACAGAAGATGCACACTCTAAGAATACTCTGTGGTTACTTCTCTGCCTGCATAAATTTTAAAATTGAGTGGGACAAATAGTGGGATAAATAACCGAGTTAAGAGACAGAACTGGGATTAATCTTTTGTTATAAGAATATCTACAAGCTACATTCAATGAAAAATATTGCAGCTGGAATGACTTCTGATGCTTGGCATATTATACCCAATCCTACTCCATCTTCCCTCACTTTGTTGTTATTTTCAGGATGCTGTTCTGAGTGCAGCCTATTACTTCTAATGCATATGATGGCTTGAGGCCAGGAGAGCTGAATGACCATAATGCCTGTTGCAACTATCCTAAGAAGCCCTCGCTTGTGTCCAGCTGCCAAGGAGGGCACCCTTTTTTGCAGGAGTAGCAGAAATGCTTTCCTGTCTTCATTTTCTGATGGCTGATAAAGGCATTTTTTTTAATCCATCAGTGCGGAGTAACATTTTAATATTTCTTATTTCCTTTGTTTTTATTTGTCCTTTAACATGGCTTTAAAATGTGCATTGTTCTTGGTTTTTAATGGATTAATATCAATATTTCAATATAGATATAGATATTGCTATATTACAGTAAAGGTTTCCCTTGCACATATGTGCTAGTCGTTTCCGACTCCAGGGGGTGGTGCTCATCTCCGTTTCATAGCCGAAGAGTCAGCGCTGTCCGAAGACATCTCCGTGGTCATGTGGCCGGCGTGACTAAAGCACCGAACGCCGTTACCTTCCCACCAAAGGTGATCCCTATTTTTTCTACTTGCATTTTTATATGCTTTCGAAACTGCTAGGTTGGCAGAAGCTGGGACAAGTAACAGGAGCTCACCCTATTACATGGCACTAGGTATTCGAACCGATGAACTACCAACCTTCCGATCGACAAGCTCAGCTGTCTTACCCACTGAGCCACTGTGTCCCTATTACTATTATAGTAGGCAAGGCATAAACTCCTTTCCTTTACTGCAATTGTGAAACGTTTCAAACTGTTTATTCTATATTTAAAATATTAAAACTAACCCTCGGGCAAAATCAATGCAATTTCTGAAACCTGGAAAAATGCCAAGTATTTCTTCAATTTTAGCTGATTGTATATTAAAAAGTATTCAAAAAGGTCCAATTGCTCTGCACATCCTGTTTAGTGTATACTTCATTTTTGGAATTACTATGCTATAGCAATAGCATTTAGACTTATATACTGCTTCATAGTGCATTGCAACACACTCTGAGCAGTTCACAAGGCCAGCATATTGTCCCCAACAATCTGGGTCCACATTTCCTTCACTTAGAAGGATGGAAGTCTGAGTCATACCCAATACACACTCTTACCTTCAAAATATAAGGGGCAAAAAAAAAGATTTGTAGAATGCTGAAATTTGAGACCAATATAAAGTTTCAAAGTTTCCATACTTGGCATCAAGTTTACAATTAAACATGTTGAAAATCTAGCAGAATTAAAGGCAGATAATTCTGCGCACATACAAGAATTTGAACTGAAAACCATTTTAAATTGTTTTTAAGTATTAAACAAAATTGAATTAATTTATGTTTTTCCAGCAGAGGGAAAGTCTTGGACCAAGAAGTTCAAAATTCAACAAGGGAATGTTTGGTAAACTTTAGGTAGAATTTTCAAATAGTACAAGCAGTGAACAAATTAACAAATTAGACTTTCCTTTATTAGTAGCTTAACATATTTCTTTCATCAGCATGAGGCTAAACTAGCTTATTTAGGACATGGCTTCCATTTTTTTCACTCCTTTTCCAAGTTTCAGAGGGATTTTAAAGTTTTTTTTTAAGCAAGTAAAAAAATTACTATATATGTCATCCTAACTTTAAATATACAAGCTTTGCTACAGTCCAAGCCAGCAACATTAAATCTCATTAATATAGTCCAATGTGCTACATCGTATTTGAAAATATATAATCACAAAAACAACTCTAAAAAATGGGTAGTTCAACTCAATACCTAATTTTCCAATGCGGACTACAGTGATCAATTTGACTGATTACCTTATGGTTGAACTGTGGAATTCTTGGTGCTCTTTGAGCTTGATCATATGTTTGCAGATGTTTCATTACCCAACTAGGGTACATGAGTGTGCACATGAGTGTGGGGCTTTCTGTTTGTTTATATATAGAAACTTGCTGTGTCAGTTTTGATGGAAATGTGATTTCATCCTTTTTCAAGCTTTTATATTAGAATGGTTTTGCCCTCTGAAAGCATTAGAAATATATAGGCAAGAAAGACAAAGCCTCCTATATTTCATTTTAAAATTCAGGAAATTTTAAAATTCAGGAAAATTTCTTTGATAGAACTCTCTTTATTCTCAATTCCTGAACAAATTTTCCACTGCAAGTTAATCACCTGGTATTTAAGTAAATCCATACATATTTGTTATGTATTTCAGTAATACTGGCAAAGAAGTTGCTTGGGAGAATATTTGTTCAAGCAATTCTGAATAAGGGAGATCATAAGAAAAAGTCTGATTATGATACAAAGTTAATAGATGTTTTAGATCGGCTATTTATGGTGTCCACTTAAAATCAAATCAAGTAAGCTTCTGCTCATACATAAAATGACTTTAAGCCTAATTAAAATCATTATGAACACAGAAACCTGAACATGTTGTTCAGGCAACTCATAGCAAGCAGCTATATGCTACACATGCTCTTCCACTTACAGCAGCAAAACAATATTGCTATGCCATGCAATGGTGCACATCACAAGCACAACCTCCTCTCTTTCAAATTAATTTCATGCAAACAGCTTCATAGAGGATGAAGGGGATCATCAAGAAAGCCAAAGCAAAGAGCAATTCTTTAGAATTATACTGCTACAAGGCAATGAAGTGGGTAGACAAAGAAAAAACAAGTAGGATTGATGCTATTTAGAAAGTGTCTGTATACGCATAGCTTTTCATACAGAGGATGCTTTGAATGCAGAAGTGACCAAGTTTGCAGATTTTGATCTTTTGAGTTTAGAGGAGTTTGATAGCAATGTTAGGAAAGCACCCTACCAAAGAACCTGTAGAATTGCTATCAGCTACCACATTACTAGCTAAAGTAAGAAGTCCTGTGGTACCTTAGCTTAACAAATGCAAGTTTCTAGAGATCGCAGGCCATGAAATGCATAATACTTTTCATATAGGACAGTACTCATGCATCTGATGAAAGGTACTGTTATCCACAAACCTAATGTAATAATGAATGTTGTTAAACTTCACGGTGTCACAACACATTTTAATATGCTGCAAAAAGATGAATGTCTCTCTAAAAACTAGTAGTAGGCTAAACAGGCAGCTTCTAAAAGTACACCAAATTAAACAATTATACATCAATCGCCTTTCACAAATGCATGTGGATAGTACCAATAATTCAGTTCTGCTGCAAACAGATTATATTTTACCCCTGTAAACTAAAATATAGACCTTAAATAATGGAGTTTTGTGGTGCAGCTTGATTACAGACCAGACAATTAAAAAAGAGACAACCTTATTAATAATTTTTGACCAGCATTGCATGGAACAGAATTACAGAATTCTTGGCTACTTTGGTATTACTTAAATATAAAGAGAAAGTATACTATTTCTGCAATGCTTTATGACTTACCAACATACTGCATTTGAATGGCTTTACTAGGCATCTTTTTTGCCATCAATGTAATTTAGTTACTCACTGATTAGGATAATTGGTAAGGTACTGGCTTCAATGTTGTTCAGTTTTGGTAAAGTGCATCAAATGCTAGCCACAGTAGTTCATAAAGAAAACATGATTTTATTGAGTGAACTTATCAAACTGCAATTGTTTTGAGTAAACAATGAACAAATGTAACTTAACATAGTATGTAAATCCAGCCTAAGTTACAAGAGACAGAGAGAACATATTTCAACACTGGGCAATGTAAAGCCTATGAATACTGAAGAACAGATTCATGCTAAACCAGCAGTGTTTCCTATCCTGCCAATTTATAATCAATTCTCAAGATTACTCTCCCTGACTAGCCACACACTAGAATGGATTATGCATCCATACTGAATGTACTACTTTTATCTTTTAAGCTGCCTTGGAAGACCACTGAGCCCTAATACAGAATGAAGATATTTTAAGCAAAGAAAATTACAGTTTTGTTTATTATGCCTATAAAACAATTTCTACTTGTTACCATGTTGATTATCCTGCAATCAACTTACATGTTTCTCAGATGCTGTAACAGCAAATAACAGATTTATTTTTGGTTACCTAGATGTATATGAGGGATTCACTATAGCTATAGCTATAAACTGGGGAAGCCACCAAAGGAACAGGATAAATGTCCCCAAAATAAAGTGCATACAAGTCTTCAAACATCAATGCCACAGCATTTGCACAAACTTAAACAGAACAACACTGTTATTTTCAATGAACTTCAAAGCATAATCAAAAGCCTTGAATGGACTTGGATAACGCTCCAGACATACTACCTCTGGTTTCTCAGGCAGGGGCTCGTTTTGCAGGATTTTCAGTGCTTTAGCAGCTGCATCATGCTTAGCAGCCTGTCGTGTTCTACCTTTCCCATGAAACTGCTGTCCCCCTATAGAAAGCTCTACTTGATAGAGCCATGGTGCTACAGGAAATGGATAGAAGTACCTAAAAACAGAAAGATTTTACATTTCAGATTTCCAGTCCACATGAAGTTACTCTGCCAGGAAACAAAGTTTAAGAGCTTACAATAAAAGCCAATACTGAACCAAATGCACAATGGTTTGCCCTTCCATGTTTGAATGACAGACTACAGCCCACACTGTTCATCAGATTAGCCAAACTGGTTCACTTCAGAAACATAAAAGAATGGCAGCTCACGGAATTCCCAGCCAATTTGGGCAAGGGAACTCTTAAGTTCAATACTGTATAATTACAAAATTGTCTCCATATAAAGCCAGTAACAAACAAACACACCATGAAACATATTTTTTCATGCCTTTAATACATTCCCCGTTGGTGTAGAACCAGTGATTTCCCAAAAACATGGGTGACATCCATATAGTTCTTTCAAAATGTGCATGCAATATTGAATTTAGTATGTAGGTTTGTTTTCTATAGTACAGAGAGGATGTGTGCAAAGAACTGTTGTCCCAACGTTCTCCTTCAAGCCAAAGGAAAAATCTACTTCTGAAATTATAATCTGAAAAAACCTGTACTGCCTGGCTCCAGAGCCTATAGTGTGTTAAAAAATAACCACTTATAAAATCCATGGGTAGTAATCATACTAAGACCTAACATTCAGGACTGTAATGTAGCTAACAAAGCTAGAGAAAGACCAATCTAGCAGTAAGATATGTGAATACATTTACACAAAACTTGTTTCACCACAAAAGTGGGCAACTAATGGCCCACAGTCAAATTTAGTGTAACATGCTCTGTAAACTGCATTAGTTGTCAGATTGTTTCTGGGTTCAATTCTGGTTGACAATTTGCTTCTTATAAGAACATATAAAGCTTGGAATTGGGGTGTGCCGGTTACAGGTCCCATCTATCAAAGAGTGCCATCTGATAGAAGATCTTTTTCTACCACAACAACCACTCTTTGGAACATCATCCCCACCAGAGGTTAGATTGGTTTCAACCCTGTCGGCCTTCTGAAAGGCACTAAAGACATGATTCTGTTAAAATGCCTGGGCATCCACTTTCTTTGTTTTACTTGTTTCTTTCTTTCTTTCTTTGCCGCCCATCTTGCCTCAAGGCAATTCTAGGTGGCTTTATAAACATCAAACTTACTAAAGTAAACTTACTAGCATTAAACATCTTAATAAATGCCCAGCACCCTCTTGTTAATTTGAATTATTTAATATTCATTTTTAATCCTAGCATTTTTGCTGGAACATTTATTCTGGTACATAAACAGGGACAAGAGGCAATATTCTGAATTGGTAAACAGATAGACAGATGATTTTTAAAAAGTTTAGGGTTTTAAATGTGTTAAACAGTTCTCACTGGAAAGAGCAAGTCCCAGGACAACAGGAGACAGGCTTCAATGCTGGAGAAAGAGGGTATATTATTCTTTTCAGAACACTGAAGCAGGAGGCTCTGTTCAACAATATAACACATGCTTTGCCCACTAAGTGCTGTTCACAAATAACAAAAAGTGCAGGTTTTTCCTACCCATATTCTGTTATCTTATTTATTTATTTTTTTGCGTTTCCTATCCAAAAAGGAGGGGGGGAAAGCTATGTAAGCTCAATCATCCACCTATTATCATATTTATTCTTGGAAAGGTTGCACCATTAATTTATGAAGGTAAATGACAGTACTCTAGCAGTGATTTCATTGTATAAATCAGATTGTATTTCAATAGCTTTCCGTTAAGTATATATTTAGTTAATTCATGCACAAAACTTGCTGTTTCTGAGAAGATCATTGGAACATAAGTCACTTTGAAACAAGATGGGTGGTAAATACATTTCATAATAAAAAATAGAAAAAGAAAATATTCTTCAGAAGCAAAACTGTTTTGGGTACCGCAGGATTACACTATATATAAAAGTGCTGAGGTATGACCTACCGTGGGGGATAAGCACCGCCTCTCATATTGTAGTTGTAGGTGGACCTCATCTCTGTGTAAGCGTCTATAGGCTTGTACATAGGTTTCTTTCCCAGTTTCATACAAAGCGCATTCAGCTCCACTGTGGGGGTTACACTATCTAAAACAAAGATAGAGCAAGTGTTAAAAAGTGAAACTCTTTAGTTTCATGCAATGCTGATAACACTTAATCTAAGGGGACTTTTGGGAGTAGGGAGAGAAGGACAAGACTTCTATGTAAAATGATGGATAGTAACTTATATTGCAAGTCTTAATGTAAACTTGCTAAGAGAGGGTACTTGTTTTAATTAAAAAAGTATTAATGGAAATGATATCTGAAGACATTCTTCCTATATAGCACATAGGTTGCCTGATATTTGCAAACAGGATTCAAATACAAGCATTTAATTAGAAAGTCTTGAACTGCATGGGCAGGAGGGGAAAAGTATAGCAGATATTGAAAATTATATATTACCAAGAAGGTTTGCATTATATATGCTTGGTTAAACACAAATGTTTTTTTTCACTTCACTGAGTATAAACACATGGTCCCTTTAGCTTGCACTCAGTTTTGGCCTAATAGCCAACCATTTCTGGTATGCATATTATGATAATGTCTGCAAATCAGAATTCCACATAAACCTAAAGAGTAATAAGTAGGCATCTTCCAAGGACACTAGTGTTTTCCAAGGCATGTACTTTTGCTGCTACCTAGTACATATCTCTGAAAATGCAAAGTGATACCTGGGAATGAATGAGTCTGCAGCAAGAACAGCAAGAAATGAAGTTCTCTGGTTTCCAACTAAGATCTTGAAACCCACATTGAGAGTCTCACTGGATTAGTTTGCCCTGACTAAATATCAATGTTTTATTGTGAAAAAATTATAGAATTATCAAAAAAAAGCAAAAGTTCAAAGCTAAACTCAAAGAACTTCCTAAGGCTGAAGTTCTCATTTCACATATAAAACCCATCATTAAAAAGCCCATCTATTCAACAGCTTTACAGCAAAGCATTAACAATAGTTAATGCCAACTATTAACTATTAACAATAGTTACCAAGCAATATATATTTTAGGATAAAGAATTAAGAGTAAGGATGAATAGCAGGTAGGCTTACATACAAAACTTTTAGTGCCCCAGAATACATTCTCCTGAGTACTTCAAACTGTCATTTTTCTTATTTTATAGCCCCAAAACTATTTAAAGCAAAACAGGAAAAGAGAAAAGGAGCCAGATGTGGAAGGAGACAACTGCAGAGTTAGCTAAAGATAGATTGGCCTTAATGGGCATGTAACTGTAATGCAGGGACAACAGAGGGGGAAAAATCGGTTTTATTCTAAGGTCAGCATCCAAAAATTATACAATCAGCCCTGTAAATCTAAGGAGGCTTTCAAAAATCAATTGTTAAGGAATATAAAGATGGTCCTTCCTTAATGACCAGTTAAGGCCAGCATCTCTGTTGTTAAGTAACACTCATTAAATAAAATATCACTTGAACATGATGTTTTTACAATGTGACATGTCACATGCTTGTTGAAAAACCAGCTGTGGAGTGCACAAATAACAATCATGTGACCATGGGATGCTGCAATGGTTGTAAATGTTTGCTGGTTGCAAAGCAGATAAATGTCGATCACATGATCATACAGCTGTTGCGACAGTCATAAATAATAACTTTGTCATTGTATGTATCCAGTATATACACATACAACAAATGTGAGAAGTGTCCATAAAGTTTCTTTTTTCAGTACTGCTGTAACTGAACAGTTGCTAAACAGTGCAGCAGTTTAGTGAAGTCTATTTGTATATGGTGGTTGTGGGAAACATAGGAGACAAGGGGCATTAGGTATGTTTGACTTACATAAAAAGGTGGGATAAAATAACAATTCAATGCCTTTAACATGAAACCAAAAAGCCCACAACATTCCTAAAATAACTCTTTGTTTCTTAGCTTAAGCTTTCAAGATCAGCTACTTCATGTTCTTAAACACTGCTTTGTGATTTCAAGGAAAGCAAAGACAATTTATGAAAAACAAATTCTGCAGCCATCTTCTAAACTTGGCATTACAACAACAATAACAGGCAAATGCACACTATAAATGATCTAATTTTTGAGTTATTAAAATAACTCATCATGCTATTTACCTTCATGACTCTGGCAGCAGTGGGTTAGATTTTAAAAATTTATCAGGTTATTCAATCAAGCAAAATGTTCTCCATAAAGCTCTTATGTTTCTGATATTTGCTGCTTGTGATTTGAATATTTAGATAGCCATATAAATTGTTTAATATATGTTTTAATTTTTCTATCTTATGTTTTTATGACTGTGATTATGGCTGTACACCGCCAGGAGTCCGCGAGGAGAGGGGCGGTATAGAAATTTAATAAAAAAAATAAATAAAAAAATAAAAAAAAAATATGCACAGTCACATACACTGACATGTAAATCTGAATTGGTTTGCAATTCTCAACCTGAATTAGGTCAAATCAAATAGAGGTCTGCCCATTATTTTTTTTCCAATAATTTGAAAATTATTGGTGGATCTTAAAAAGTCGTGAATGAGTTTGCTACTTTTTTTCGGTCTGTTGTAAAAGCCTTGATTACATTTCAAAATAGGATCAAATAAAATACTGAATCATTCAGTAATGTAAAGTCATACATTTGAATATTTCACAATTTTATAACTATTTTTATTTAGTTGTACTTGCTGTTTAGCAAACCTATGTGGAAAAGTATCATTTATACCACTCCAAATGTCCAGTTTTAATATAGTCTATCATAATCAGTATTTTATTTTATTTTTGAAAAAGTCTTTCTTTTAAAAAATAAATTAGGTAATATTAATATGTGTGATCTACTTCTGGAATTAAATGCTAAATAAATCAATGAATAAAAGAATTCTTGTTAACCAAAGGTCACATTTGTAAATGAAAAATCAATGTGATCATTTCAAAGTTGAATATTTACATCTGTCAAACAGGCAGTTCATTTTCACTTAGTATGAGTTCAGCTATCTAGCAATTACCACACTTTAATTTATCATATACATTTATTTTTCTTACTTCTTTTAAGCAAAGTCACACTAAAATGCCAAGAAAAAAGAAAAAAATGGCAAAAATAGTCTCTTTTCTTAAAGCATATTAATATAGCACAAGATTATACTTTAATTTAAAAGTGAAAGAGCAAAATTCTCAAGTTCTGGCAATAATTATATTGTCACTGAAATTTCTACCTTTCTTATCGCAGCAGCTCATACTGTACCTGGATTCTTTCCTTCATTTCGAGATGGGCGAGCTGTAGGTTTAGGAAATCTTGTCCCTTCCAAAGCTTTGGCAGCAGCTGCATGTTGAGCTTTCTTAATACTAGTTCCTTCAGCTTCCCAATGCTGGTCCCCAAGAGTCAGCTGCACTGTAAACACCTAGAAATGAAAGGTAAGCTTGAACTTTTTCTGCCTGATCATGTATACATAATATGTATATGGTGTTCAAACATAAAGGCTAAAAGATATAAAATCCATATATCATTAGTATAACACAGTGATAATTTAACTCTAAAGTTTAGGATTGCTGTATAGAATATGTGTAAGTTACTCAGCAAAACTGAACTGCTTTAAATTCCATCTACTTTTTAATAAAGAAAGGCCTTATTTTTTTCTATGGGCTTCATCTCTCCAACTGCCTTTACATATATCTTTCCAATACTTTGAAAGGTAAAAAAAATATTAAATATATGCATGATCTGGGACCTATTTTGTAACTAACATCTCAAAGTATGTTAGGGTTATGTCTTTAATTTGACCTCACTGCTATGCTACAATAATTCAGTAGGTATTTTGTTTATATAATTTCCTACTACTGTGCATAACCAAAATTAAAAAAAAACCAGTGAAAAGCAACATAAAGATTGGCTGAAACATGTAACAAATTTAAAGTTAATTGTACTATAAATGTTTTTATGTTGATAAGCTGTATAAAATCACAGTGAAAATGTAAAACACTATAAATCAGTAACTATACAAAGAACATTAATTTGGCATAGTGGTTAAGGTATCAGGCTAGAAACCTGGAGACCTTAGGCCTATCACTTTCTGTCTAGAAAACAGGCAATGGCAAACCACTTCCAAAAAACTTTGCCAAGAAAACTGCAGTGACATCCAAACAGTTACTAGGAATTAAAAACTTACTCAAAAGCACAAAATAAACAGAAGGCACATAGTATCCTTCCATTTTTGAGGCACAGTGGCGCAGTGGTTAGAGTGCAGTACTGCAGGCTACTTCTGCTCACTGCAGGCAATTTGGCAGTTCAAATCTCACCAGGCCCATGGTTGACTCAGCCTTCTATCCTTCCAAAGTGGGTAAAATGAGGACCCAATTGTTGGGGGCAATATGCTGGCTCTGTAAACAGCTTAGAGAAGGTTGTAAAGCAAATGCTATTGCTAAGTGCTATTTTTAACTATGAGCTCAACATTTCAAATTAGGTTCCACTGTTGCCAAAAGGATCCATTTTTCTGGATACCCTCCTTAATATGTTGCAATGGAATGTGTTTAAAAACTAAACTGGCCTTCTAGTAGAATTAATTACTGTTGTTATTTTCTATCACTTTTTAAAAAAACACTAGGATCTCAAACTAATATAGCTATACCACGGATTATATGTAAACTTTCTGTGTGTCTCTTTCACACACAGCCCTAAAGCCTCTTTGTCCAAGAGATCTCCGTTTTGCTAAATACCATCATACAAACAATTTTACCTTCGAGTGAGCTGGACCCTGCTCACTCAAAAGCTTATATTCAGGCTGAATCTTGTTGAAACGGGCTAACTCATTCACAAGACACATGGGTGTTTTCTCTTTGGGGTTTGCCATGTTAGAAGAAACTGAAAGGTAAGATAAAGTGTTACTACAGTTCGTAATAATCCCTCCAATAAAACAAACAACCAAACACTGCTTGGCCCCTTAGTGATATTATGCAAATGTAAGAAAATGAAATGTGTCATATATTGCATGAGATTTCAATTATTAAAACATATTTTATATAACAACATGCCAATTGCATTTGATTTCCTTAAATACTGAAAAGTTAATTGGTGATTCACTCTAGACAAATTAGGTGTCAAGACAGAATTAAGCTTGAAAGCAATATTTAAACTCAATGAGTATTGCTATTATGAATTCTGGCAACAGAAATTACAACCAAGTTGTTTGGCAAGGAAATAAGTTTTGCATCTACAGTCTTGCTTTGATGATTAGAGGCTGTGTAGTTTATATTTGATTGAAACATTATTACAATGGCATATTCATAATAGTAAAACCTGCCCTTGGAGCTGCTCTCACTCAAAGAATTCACTTGTCTTTACTGTTATCTGCATTATTTTCAATACTTTTTTAAAAAACAGCAAAATTTCAGTTCTCATCTTTGAAAAGTTGTCAGACAACTTTTTAGTGCCTCACTCCAAGGAGAACATTACTATTATGTCACTTAATTTCATTCCAATTAGAATTTAAGCCAAAGCAATAAAATTCAGACTTGGTGATCCAAGTCACAAATGCAAATTTTTGTCCTCTGATCCACAGTATTCTGAGATTAGAATCATATAACAGGAAACAATTTACAGGCTTCCTGATTTGAAGCTCTAATTGCAAGAAAGCTTGTAATGTGCAGCAAGACTCAATCTTATCAAGGTTTTATTTCTTGCTTTTCAAAATTACCAGAGTTGGAAACTAGGGTTCTTTAATTGTATTGTTGTTGTTGTTAGTTGCGAAGTCGTGTCCGACCCATCACGACCCCATAGACAATGCTCCTCCAGGCCTTCCTGTCCTCCACCATCCCCCAGAGTCCACCCAAGCTCACGCCTACTGCTTCAGTGA
>JANHFP010004752.1:43122-55023 GCA_032468135.1 Calamaria suluensis
CAAAGTATTTGAGTTTCATTTTCAGGATTTGGCCTTCTAAAGAGCAGTCAGGGTTGATCTCCTCTAGGACTGACCGAATGGATCGCTTTGTAGTCCAAGGGACTTGCAGGAGTCTTCTTCAGCACCAAAGTACAAAGGCCTCAATTCTTTGGCGCTCAGCTTTTATTAATGTCCAACTTTCACAGCCATACATTGCAACTGGAAAAACCATAGCCTTGACTATGAACACTTTTGTTGGCAGGGTGATGTCTCTGCTTTTTACAAATGCTGTCTAGATTTGCCATAGCTTTTCTCCCAAGGAGTAAGCGTCTTTTAATTTCTTGGCTACAGTCCCCATAATTGTATTAAACTTTATCAAATTCAAAAGTTAGCACATAATGGATGCATTCATCTCCTAAGCATGACTTTCAACCTTAATTTGGATGGATTCTTCATAGTGACAAATATTCATTTACACCTGCCTAAATCATAAATTGTTAAACTTTTGTTTATTAAACACAATTGGCTGGGTTTGCACAAGGGATTAAAACTATGCTTTATAAACAACATTGGCCAGGTTTACACACTGTACCAAGCTGAAATTAAAACAATTATATTCCTGCTTAGAGTAGCTAAACTTTTGATTAAAATTTGAAAATAATTAATAAAGCACAAGTACAGATCTTAGTATTTTCAGTCTAAATTGTTATTTAGAAGATACAGCCTTTATTGTGACAGTGATTAAAGAGAGCTATAAGTTAGTAATACATCTGGTTGCATAGAACAGGTTAGGGCAGAAGGAAATTATTCAGACTTCTAGATACTAATCTAACTTTAGAAGCTTTGCTCAGGCTTAAAAACATTACAGAAAAGAAAACATTAAATACTATTTAAAGAATAAGACACATAGTTTGTCAGTTGCTAATAGAATCAAAATGTGGATCAAAAATCAAATTCCCTAAAAAGTGTCATTAAACAAGTATTCTTGCACATTTTGTATACTGGAACAGAAAACACTGCACCAACCCAACTTATTGATAAATGGTGAAAGATATAAAACATTTATAAAGTAAAATTAGAAAAATATTTAACTAAATTTCTTTTGCAAACACTTGTTGTTTTCACACATTTCAATTACATGCAATACTTCTTTCATAATAATTTCATTTATTTAAAAATATTCCTTTAAAAACATAATTTAAAGTCAATGTTTTAAACCAGTGACCCCCCTAACCCAAACCTTGGAGAGAGGTTTTTCCATGGACCAGAGGGGGCGTGGTTTTGCATGCTGCCTGCATCCTGCAGATGGGGCTTTGCTTGTTTGCATGGACCGGTTGCTGGCATGTCGTGGACTGGTGCTAGTCCAAGGGCTGAGGGTTGGGGACTCCTGTTTTAAACTAAAGATTAATAGCAAAAATTACTGAAAAATATCAAAGATATTTTAAAGCTTACCTGCAGCAACACTAATAGATGTAACAGATGCGGAGGGTAAAGCGGAATTTTGAATAGGTCTACCCGCATTTTCAGAGGGCAAAGAACTAGTGGGAGAAGGAATACTCAAAGGCTGTGCGAGAGATTGGTTCTTGCTTAGTATTTGGCTGCTAGAAAGAGTAGCAGTTGGATTCTGAATTTGAACTTGAGACATGTTTATTTCCATTCAAACCTAATCAGTGCAGGTAAACTTGGCCTCAAATGCAGGGTTTTCTTTCCGTATAAGTGCTTAAATTTGTACCTTTAAAGAAAGAAAAAAAATGAAATTTAATGTCAGACAGATGCTTCTTCTTATTTTCTGATTATATTTAATCAGAACTGTATGTTTAGAGAGGCCTGCCAACACAATAAAAGAACATGTTTTGGTTGCAAGGAACAACAAACCTAGAATTTTTAGCTAACCATTCTTACTGGATAAATGATTAAATCCCTTTATAGCTAGGGTTCAAAAACACATAAAAGAAGAGTCATAAAAATATATTAATGAGTTCTTGAAAGCAATAGTTAAAATTTTTCAGTAGGCAATCTTTATAGCCAATGCAGTTTACTCCAAAAACATTGGATACTGCTCACTTCACGTGAGTCAGGTTTAACATACTAGAATATGAAATGTATAATGGTATTTGATAAACTGTTTCTATTTCCAGTGTCACAGTTAAACATTTCTAAGGTCTATTATAGTTGGGTTTATTTACTTAAAAAAATTAGTAGGAAAGATTCTATCTTTCTTCAAAACCATAAAGCTGACCTATTTTCAGCTACAGGAAATATAAATGCTGCTCAAACATTGAGTGCTAATAGCATTTATTTATTTTCAAGTACTCTGTAAGCTTTCACAACTGATGCCAAATTTAGAATGGATGTGTCAAACACAAAGTAATTTGCAAGCTATCTATATTTCCCATTTAATTTTGTTTTATCTATCATTTTTGGTGTAACATATTAAAGTTATACAGTAGCAAAATTAAGACAAATAACAGCAAGTATGCCAATGTAAAAAAAATTACAATGAGAAGCACAGCATGTATTTTCTTACAATCCTAGGTGTCACTATGGACACATTTTTCTTGACATTTGGCTGCAAACCAGGCAAAACTGGTTAAAGTATTTACTATTTTTTTCCCTTTGGACAACCACAACAGGAAAATTATTTTGTAATGATTGAACTAGTCAATTTTTTCTATACAAGACAGAGTGAGTGAGTACAAGGGAAAGGGGTGCAATACTGCAAAAATACAGTAATAGAGCAAATTATGAGAATGATTGCTGCTTTTGTTGCAAACAGAAGGATGAGTTGCTATACAGAATGGTTTAAAGTCTTCCTTCAAAAATACAGGCATCCTCGCTTAATGACTTTTTAGTGATTGTTCAAAGTTATGACAGAGCTGAACAAATATTTTTATGACAGTCCTCACACTTACGACCACTGCAGCATTCCCCAAGGCAATGTGATTTTTATTTGGGTGCTTTGCAACTGGCATGTGTTGGCATTCCACTGTTGCAGCATCTTGCATTTGTGCAATCATCATTCAGGCACACAGGCGGCTATCAACAAACTTAGTCAATGGTGAAGCCATCAATAAAATTGCAAGTCACAGTCACATCTCTTTAACCATGCTGACTTAACAACCACATGATGTCCTGTTTAATTACTGTGACAGTTAATGATAGATTTGCTGGTCCCAATTGTAGTTGTTAAGCAAAGACTACCTGTATTGTTGTTATTTTTAATCGATGCTACTACCGGCATAATAGAATGTATGAATGACCTTGGGTAAAGAAGGGAAGACATGATTCTTAGGAAACAATCAGACAATAGAGGCAGTGGCTTAAAGGTCATAAAAAAAAACCCAACAACCCCTCCAGAAGGATCTGCCCTAATGGATCAAACAAGTAACAGTAATGGGCTGGAAGTCTATGCCTTCAAACTTGCAAGGTTCTGTTAATGTAGCCTTGCATCAATAATATAGTTAGTTCGTCTAATTATGTTTCCTGTCTACTTTGCCTGGAGGGGGTCTCAGTCACCTCCAAAGAGTTCAGGAAGAAAAAAAACCAATACATCTAGAAATATAAATAAGGGTTCATCATAAATAATGGGAACACTTTTAAGTCACTAAAGCAGGATTAGACACATAGTTCAACAACATTCCTTTAACTTTACTTTTTTTACCACTAAAACTGGCCTCCAAGGGCTGAAATATATTATGAAATGGCTCATGTGAATATCTAATGTGCTATAGCTCTACTTTAAACTGCACAACATCTCCCCATGATATATATTTAAAGTGCCACCTATATGACAGTTAATATACCGATGATCCTCAACTTATGACCATTCACTTTACTATTCAAAGTTAGGACAGTGCTGAAAAAAAGTGACTTGAAACAGGTTCTTGCACTTATGTCCACTGCAGTGTCCCCGTAGTCACATGATCAAAATTCAGATGCTTGGCAATTGGCATGTATTAACGATGCCTGCATATTTGTGGGGAAACATGATCATCATCTCTACAACATTCCTGGGGACTTCAGAAAAGCAAAGTCAATGGCAAAGCTGGATCCATTAATGACTATGATTTGCTTAATGATCACAGCAAAAAAGGTCATAAAATTAGGCATAACTCACTTAGCGGCTGCATTGCTTAGCAAAAGAAGTTCTGGTCCTAATTGTGGTCGTAAATCGAGGACTACCTGTAATGGGCTCCAACATGCTAGGTCTGGATGGGTAAAACAAATTCAGATCAAATTATTGAATCAATGTGGCTCAATCCCTGTTCCGTCTTTGGCTCTAATAGGGATTGCAAGCCTCCCCAATGCGATTTTCCTAAACATAAAGCCTCTGTGCCAGGATGCCTTTGCCCTTTTTATGTGCCCATTGTGGACCTTATGGGGTCAAGATGCATTGGTAATTGTGACTCATGCCCTTCTCACCTTAGGTTAAGATGGCACACTGTATCTGGAGTTCTTTTTCAAAAGCTTTAACTAGTCCAAAATTGGATGGCTTGTCTGTTAATTTGGGATAATAAATTTGTTTATAATTCATCTATGTTTTGGTTGCTATATTTACTACCAGTCTTCTCCAAGTCCAATTCAAAGAGGTAGATATCACCTTTAAAGATCTAAATGGACTAAAATAACCTGGGGACTTATGGGTCTGTATATACATATATATATAAATTTGTGTATTCTCGGGTTTCTTCCCATGTAAAGGTTTGTATATATCTGCAACGTTTCGATATACTCACAAACATCATCTTCAGGCCAGGTCCTATGAGGGTAGGCCTCAATTCAGACCTGTTGAGAGCAAAGGTTTTTCTGTATACAGAAAAAATCTGTATACAGAAAAAAAAGTATATATATTCATTTTGCATCCTTAAAAATGTCCCCAATCTCCTGGCTTTTAAGACTACTTTAAGATTGTATTTAATTGAGTATATATGGGAACTGAGGATACTAGGGTAGTCTTAATTAGATTAGACTGATTAATGGCTGTTCTTCATAATCTATAAATATTTGAAATGTTCAGACTATTCCACCATTCAGACAATATAGAGCATAATAAGAGACCATCCTAGCTTATTTATATTATATTACAAAGCTCTACAAATTAATCTACTGTATATTACATAGAACATTTTAGAACTGTTCTGATGGTCAGGAAAGACCAAAAGGCTAATTTCTGGCATGCTGCATATGCAAACTTGACTCTTTCATGCCTTCCCCTGCTTTCCAGGTGCAGAAACCTTTGTTTATATTGGCAAAACTTTGCAACTTGATAGTTTGCTAGTAATGTCTGTACTGTATAGTTTTGGAGAGAAAGTATTATAAACTACATAAATATGTGGTAATAGACTAAGGAGATCACTTCTAAAAACTGACAAAACAACATCACAAGTAACTTTTCCTTGACTTCCATCATAAATCTCCACATGGTGGAGCTAATTTCTGACTCAAAGAAATAAATAAATGACCAAGTAGTATTTCATTCATATAATTTTTGTAGCAAGGATACAGCCCCATTGCTTGAAGTTGTCTCCAGGAACCATGAAAGCAAAGATGTTGTGTTTTCAATTTTAATAGAAATAAATTTACAAATAATAAGTGTTCTTACATAAGAGACCAAACTTGTCATGAACTACCCCCACAATCTATAGTTGCTTTCTTTAAACTGAAATACACTGATTGAATCTTTTATAAAATGAGTTTGGAAGTGCAATACTCTATAATGTCTTTTTCAGAAAATGTATATGCATTCCATTATCCTGATGCACATTCAATGTTTTCCATCAAAGAATCTGTTTAGAATGACTCACTGGCACATTAGAAGCACTGAGTCACCTCGATATACCAAAAGATAAAAACAGATTATTTGCTGAAGGCTCACATCTATTTCACTATTTTGAGATCACTGTCAACAATTGTGACTGGCAAACAAAACTAATGTTTAGATTTCAAAAAGAAAATAGAATTGTGTTCTTCACTTGCCGTAGCTATTCCTAAGCAGTATTTCCATAAAAACCAGAAAGTACAAGAATCAAAATGCAACTAAGCTGTCAAGAATGTGAAAAACAAAACAACTGAGAGAAAAGATGAATACATAAATACAGTGGTGCTTAGAAATTTGTGAATCATTTTGCATTGTCAATGTATCTGCATTTCAGTAGTGAAATCCTTCAAGGTTTGCCATTGGTTTTCTGTGCATGCATCCACGGTATAGACCAAACCCACTGCACGCATGTGCAGTATGCACCAAACCCACACTGTGTGCCCACACATACACAGCATGTGGCAAATACGTGCTTTGTGCAGAAAAAGGAGGCTTAAGAAGGTAAGTAGAACAGCGAGGGGAGAACAGTTGTGCCGCACAATTTATATTCGCTAGAAAGCAGGATTTTCGGCTTTCTAGCAAATATAAATCGTGTGACACAGCTGATCATTGGAAATACTGGTTCAGATGAACTGGTAGCATTTATTTACCGCCAGTTTCCCCAAACTGGTAGCTTTCACTACCAGTTCGGGGAAACTGGTGGTAAATAAATGCTTTCACTACCAGTTCACTTGAACTGGTGAGAACTGGTAGCATGTTACCCAGATCTACTCTCCATACAAGTAGTACTAAAACTAGATAAAGAGAACTCAGTTAAATAAAATGTTATACTTGTTCATTGATTTACTGAGGAAAATGATCCAAAGTAACGTATTTTAAACAGCAGATGAATGTGAACTTCTAGGATTACCAGTTCATTTGGAAATTAGTGTCAGTTGTTTCAATAAATCAACGGGATGACAACAAGATGTGAGTGTATGTGGGGGGGGGTCCCATCTTATTTAGAGAACAGTATTCTGGTATTCACTATCAAAGTTTCTTTTTCACCACTCAGATATGTATGGCTTAAACAAAGGAGATTTCTGGGGAAAAAGCATTGCTAAACAAGCTGGAAAACTTGGTTATATTACAAAACTATTCCAAAGAATTTGGGCTCCTTCAGTTCAAATCAAGCAAAGGTCAAGCAGATGATGTACAAATGAAGGCAATTTAATGCCATTTTGCTCTCCTTAGGAGAGTTAAATCAATCAACCATGATCACAGCAAGAGCAAGGCATGTAATATTCCAGGAGGTCCCAAAGAACCCAGGTAAAGAATTATATTTTTGTATCTGAGAATGTCAAGTGTTCATGACAGCACCATAAATGGCAGCATTTATTTACTGCCCATGTCATCAATAAAGACAGCTGGAAGCAAATAATGTAAGTTTTTGACTCATTGTTTAACTAAGCTCTCCTTACAGGTAGTCATCAATTTACAACTGGCCACTTAACCTTCCAAACTTACAATGGACTGAAAAAAATTACTTAGAACCCATTATTGAAATTATGACTGCTGCCATGCTGTGTTTTGTGACATTTCTGCTGCTTTCCAGCAAAAAAAAACCCCATTAAACTGGATTCAAACTTATGACTGTCATTTGCTTAACAACCACGATTCCATTAGCCACCATGTGATTTGCTCCACAAACATGGTACTCAGTTAATAGCCACCATAAAAATGGTCATAACATTGAATATAGTGACATGGTGATCATGGTAACTTACAAGTATAATGACTTTTGGCCAAAATTCAAGGCTCAACTGTGGTCATAATTAAAGGATTACCTGTATCTATATTTAGAACTTGTAGTATGTAGAGTACAGATTACAGTTTATGTCATATTTATACAGAAACATTAAACATGCAAAATAGTTCACAAATTTTTAAACGCCACTGTAAATATACACACTAGAGCAGCTTATAAAGAAATCTAGGAACAAGATAAGCTTGGTGTTTCAAAAAAAGGATAGAGTGATAAATAAGGAATCATATGTCACTGGGGGCTATGCAGATAGGGAATCAGTTTCACAACTGAGGAAGCAAACCACATTGTGACACTATCTTTTGACCAGTATTTAATTATTAGAACTAGCAAGGATTTAATATTCAGAGTTAGTGAATTATATGCCAAATAAAAGTTTATCATACCTTTTGGTGTTCCTGGGACAGTTTACTTTTGGTGTTAGTTCCAAGGAAAATATTTATATGATGGAAATTGCCTATATCAAAAGGAAAAGGACAGTTACAAGTATGCTCTATATGATTTTTATAATATTTTACTTTATAATAGTGTTGCATAGTATTTATTCATCAACATTAGGTGAAACAATGAAAAAATGTACAATTTAATAAAATATTAATTTCTTTCTGGGTAGTATTCGAAATAAGCCATTATACTTCCGAAGACATATTCCATTATACCATATTTTTGAGATAGTTATTTGCCAATATCTGATGTCTATTCTTTAGGACTAGGAAGATTTTTTAAAAAAAAAATAGAGACAGTATTTTGTTTTTATACTGCAAAAATATCCTTTGCAAATATATTTGATTTGATTTTGCCCGCTTTGCCTTATCAATTGTATCTTTTTAGTATTAACTATAAAATTCATTTTAATCCTACATAAATCAGAATTTAGACACAAAACAATCTCTAAAATTCAGATTATTCTTTAACAGTCAGATATTTTATTTTTTCTGAAATTAGGAAAGAAAGCTTTGATTCTGAGTTCCACAGCTTCCTATCTACTCTTGTAAAATTGTCTTCTGATTTCTTATGTTTCAATTTTTATTTAACTAAGGCTGGGTAAAATATGTTGGAAGGGTAAATGATCAGCAACCTATGTAGGAATAGGCAAATGACTTAAATGTGCAGCAGTAGACTAGCTAATGCATCTCTGGTGTGGCTTCCTTTTGTGTCAAAATTGATATATACTATAACTTATAACATGAGTTACATGTATGTACATATATAACTATGAACAATCTTGCATTTTATAGTCACTTAAAGAAAAACGGAATGTATTTTACAATGGTTCTATACAATTGCTATAAAAATCCCTGCTTTTTAATACATTAAAATATTAATAGTGTATATATTAAAAGTTCATACACAGTAAAATGGTTTTTGGAATATTTAACTATGCATAGGTTATCTAGTGACAGTGTATGTGTGCTCAAATGTTACTAATTTCTCAACACGCAAATTTCACATTTGTCTTACTAAGACTGCCTTTAGTTTTCAAAACTGATTTTCAAATCAGTTAAATTTAAAATATAATATTCATTACATAGCTCATGAATAGATTAATTATCACAGAAGGAAATATGTAGATCCTCACATCAAACAACTACTCTTTCATTATATGTTTATTGTTCTGTAAGCTGGAAGAAGTGTATTCAGATATGCACTGACTAAAATAAAAGAATTTAGCCACTAACCCTTCTAAACAGTATGGGAAGTAAAGAAAACCAAATTTAAACACCTTGATTATGCAGTAAACGTTTTAATTTTTTTAGAAAACCTAAGCGTTTAATACATTATAGTATGACAAACTGAGATTGATAAAAGTTTTATGAAGTGGCAGCAAGAAGTCACAATAAAGTATAAACATATAATGACAGCGACAG
Source organism: Calamaria suluensis (assembly GCA_032468135.1). Taxonomy (NCBI): domain Eukaryota; kingdom Metazoa; phylum Chordata; class Lepidosauria; order Squamata; family Calamariidae; genus Calamaria; species Calamaria suluensis. Next base: position 52,592 of record JANHFP010004752.1, read on the forward strand.
ACTAATTAAAATACTTGAGGAGGAATTGCATTGAAATATAATTAGAAAATAGCACAAAGATATAAAGGATTATAATAATTAGCAACTATGGGCGGGAACTGTTCTGGTCCTGAATCCCCGCCTCCTCATGTACTTGCTGCAGGACACATGGCCCGAAGGCCGCCTCTGCTGAAGCATAAGAGTCCAGTCTATAGTGGGGAATGGATAGAGATGGGGACATCCATGTTGCCGCCCAACAAATTTCTTCTACAGAAGCCTGGGTTGCCCAGGCCGCCATTGTGGCAGCACTCCAAGTTGAATGAGCTGTAATCCCTCTAGGCACCGGGAGAACCTGAAGCTCATAGGCGCAGGCAATACATGCCCTTAACCAACGACCTACCATGGAAGGAGTCAGAGTTGATGGAAGTGGTCCTTGAGATGTAAATGTGAATGGCCATCTTTACATCCAGAGTATGCCAGGTCTGCTCCAAGGTGTGTCTCGGCCTTGGGCAAACATCTGGCAAGATCAACTCCTGTACATGGTGAAACAAGGAGTTAACCTTTAGTAGAAAGGCAGGGTCCAACTGCAGAACCACTCTTGTTCACATGAAAAATACATAGGTCCTTTCTCACAGACAATGCCGCCAACTCTGAGATCCATCTGGCAGATGTGACAGCTACAAGGAAAGCCACCTTACACAAGAGGAGACATAGGCTGGCCTCTCTTAAGGGTTCAAATGGTGTCTTGGTAAGGGCCTGTAACACTCTGGTCAAGTCCCAGGTGGGGTAGCGGTGCGCAGTTGGGGATTTTAAATTGAAGGCGAATACCTGCAAATTGGAGTTACAAATCAGGCAGGGTACCAGGGCACCTTGAGGAATTAAAATAGTTAAAATGCAATAACTATCAACAGCCAATTCTTGCTCATAAAGTGAAACCCTTTAGCAAAGAGGTCATTTAAGCTCTCTAGAAAGAGCACACCCGAGAGAAGCAATCCTTAGATCCATTTGTACCACTTAAAAGATACCAGCTGGTCTCACTCACCTCATAAGATACCCTAAGGAAACCATCCAGATTTAAGAAAAGATCACATGCCCTCCCAGAAAGGCAGTAAAAAAATCAGTGCCACGCTTGCATCCTGCCTCTTCTAAGTACACCCCAAAAGGACAGTACGAAGAACCACTAAAGCAATGAAGGAAGACCCCCTCCCCAGATAGAAAATAAACCATGAGGCAGGAAAAAATTAAAACACAATAGAAATAATTAAATCACAACAATCCCTTTAAAACTAAAACACAAGCTCATTGCCAGAGCTCACACCCCAGGCAAGCTCACGTGTAAATACTTGAGATAAGCCTAACTATAAAGAAAGCAATTAAAGCTAAAATGAAGCAAAGGAGCAAACACAGTAGCTGTTGCTTATTAAACCAATTACCAGAACAAAAAGACACAGGAACCAGCCAGATTTCTGAACAGGCTTCTTTTGAGGAGCAGAGATTAACCTTTTCCCTTCCAAACAAAGATGAATAGTGAAAATTATCCCATCAATAAACACAGGATTAAACCTGTCACCAAGCACAGAATTAAACTTCACCAAAAACCAGTTCTAGACCAAAACTCAGAAAGGGTATGTAAACTCATGTTTGAATGTCAATTATTCTAGCTAGCCAAGAAGGCTTGCTGAATGTCACTCATCTTGGTTCCTTGTCATTAAAAGCTTCTTTCCAGTAGCTGTTATTCAATTATTTCTTCAAAGTGCTAAGAGCTGCATCCCGGCTGGAAAAACTCCAACAGGGGAGTATTTCCTCCCAACAGCAGTGTAAAAAGCTTAAAACAACCCTTCCCCCTTAAGAAAGTCATGCTCCAGTAAAATACCAGCAAAGGAAAAAAAACTCTAGGGGTACTGCCAAGAATGTAATAAGGGTTAACGAGAGGCAGTTTCTGTATGCAGGCTAAAAACACCACCAGAATGCTTTTCTTACAGGATTAGCCCTGTAAAGTGAAAAAACAAAGCAAAAGGAAATTTCTTCTAATAAATGGTTCTCCAAACTGCTTAGAAAATTAACTACTGGTTCTAACGAATAGGCGCAAACTGGTAGAATCCCACCTCTGCATACATGGAAAACATTTCTGGTTACTTAAAGGGCCAAAGTAAAGAACAATAATGCTTTTGCAACTAGGGAAATCAATGCAGCTCAGGTTTTTTCAATCATTGGGTTGCATCTGACTCCTGGCAACTTTATAGGCAAATGCTCTCCATACTGCCCTGCTTCTTTCAATTGTTAAATGTTCGTTTTTGCATCACTTTTGATGTTATCAAGCCAATGTTCCCTTCTTGTTCCATAATCTAGTTTTCTCAAATAACAGAGAAATAGTTTATTTATTTATTTATTTATTTATTTTGTTTAATTTCTATACCGCCCCTCTCCACACGGACTCGGGGCGGTGTACAGCC
>JANHFP010004755.1:26347-41904 GCA_032468135.1 Calamaria suluensis
TGAATGCTCCAACACTGGAAGTTTTTAAGAAGATGTTGGATAAACATTTGTCTGAAGTGGTGTAGGGTTTCCTGCCTGGGCAGGGGATTGGACTAGAAGACCTCCAAGGTACCTTCCAACTCTGTTATTCTATTCTATTTTATTCTATTTTATTCTATTTTATTCTATTCTATTCTATTCTAATGCTATGCTATGCTATGCTATGCTATGCTATGCTATGCTATATTGTTCCAAGTACAAAGTATCAATTTTAAATTATTTTTTGATATCATACAAATGTCTACAACTGCTATGATCTTAATTAACAACAAACAAATAACATCTATGAATAAAATTTAAAAAGAAAGAAAAGGGTAAGGAAGGCTAGGAATTATTTTTATCACAAAGAGAAAAAAATTAAGTACATTTATTGTGATTGCTTGTCTGTCTTGTTTTTTTTGTTGAAAGCAACTAAACGTTTATATGAATAATATCTTTCTACATTTCTATGCTTTGCATTTATGCTTGATTTTGAAAAGTGTCTGTATTTTGTGGAATGATCTTTTAAATCAATCAAAAGTTATTTGGATAATCATTGCAATTAGCTACAATTTTTTTGAATCCCCTCAGCTAGCCAGAACAGTTTTTAAAAGACCACCAATTTAAGAATGCAATTATTTCTTGTGTTAGTACAGTAAGGCTGCCCACCTCTATAAGAGATATAGAATAGATAATTAAATATAGATAAGTTTTCAGGTTGTTGCATAAATCAATCAAGCTTCAGTAGAATAATTTGGCATTACATATGCAAATAAAATATATTTGGAATGAATAATTGAATTGAGTTCTTTTCCAAGAACATCTACCTCATTGCACTCTGGGTCACTTACCTCATATTTTGCAAAAGACAAATGTGACTTGAGGCATTTTCAGCTCCTTATTGGAACGAAATGCTGCTATTTCTCTATGTATTTATATGAACGTGTCTATGCAACCAGACAGATGCACACAGCACGAAGGGAGTGCTTCAAGCAATTTCTTTCACTTCCCTTTTTCTACTGCGTAGTTTTGGGGAGAGCTTGGGAACCTGATTGTTATTTTTTTATTCTGGTTCTCAGAGATTTGAGGTCATCAGGTTTGAAGATATTAATGAATTACCTTCAAATATTTTTTTTGAGGGGAAATGAAAGCAATGATGGTGTGAAATTGTCCTTAGTTAACTTGACTGAGCCAAATGTCTTAAGTATTTTATGAAGGGTAGAAACAAGTCATCTGAAAGTTCCCGGTGGTTGGGAGTAATAAAAATGTCAATTAAGGAGAAAAAGACCTGCACCGGGGGGGGTGGTGGTGTGTGAAACGCTTCTGGGCGAACCGCTAGTGATAATAATTACCGGTTTGGGTGAATGTGTAGTAAAAAATACTTTAAAAAGGTTTAAAAAAATCAGCTTTGCCTAACGATCCTCGGAGCCTATTTTTTTTTTTTTTAAGCTTTTTTTACTACCAGTTTGGGTGAATAGATAGTAAAAAGTGCTTTAAAAAAGTAAAAAATAAAAGGTTCCCAGGATTGTGCGATGCTGCTGTGACGTTTTGGAACCTCTTTTTTTAAAAACTTTTTAAAGCATTTTTTTTCCTACTTATTCACCCGAACTGGTAGTAAAAAAAAATGCTTTAAAAAAGTTAAAAAAAAAGTTGGCCACGCCCACCCAGTCACATGACTCTCCCCCACCAAGCCACGCCCACAGAACCGGTACCAACAAATTTTACATTTCACCGCTCACCTGCACAATAACATTTGATTGGCACTGCTTGAAACTACCTGTGAAGAAATACCAGATGTTTATGCATCAGACAGTATCGGTAGTTGGAATGTATTTAGTAAAAATCAGTCAATCTTCTCAATGGCTAATTAATAGCTATGTCTCTTTTCCCGTCTCTTTTGGAATTCACATGCCACAGTAAATCATAAACCAAGATTTATAAACCACAATAGCTTAGTGCAATACAACAAAGTATTCCCAGCACCTAAATCACACAACGGCTTAATGTAACTGGACGATCCAGCCAAACCATCAGCTCACACAATGAGATCATACAAGCTCACTTAGTATTTATGTATATTTATGTAACTTAGTGCATACACATGAATACATTTGAAAACCAGCAGAGGGCAACAAAGCAACAAGAATTGCATTAACATTATTCTAGCATTAAGTACAATTGTACTTATTGCATTGTTTACATCATGTATTTTTAACCAGAATAATAGCAGAAATATAATTTTAAAAAGAATGTCACTATCTTGGCCTCATATACTATATTGGACTTTTGATTAATAATATATCCAGCTAAAGGCACTAAAAGTATATTTGAATACATTCCTATTGTGTAAGGAATGCACATCTATCTTCAAAAAACTGAAATCTGCGTAGAGATATTTGCCAACATTTCAAGAGTACATTCCTAGTTCCTAGTGCCTATTTCATTGCAATCAAATAAAGACAAGCGTTATGCTAACATGCATCTAAATTAATTGATTTCTTTCAGTTTGTAGTTTAATTCCTCAAAATTATAGTCCCAGTGCAGCTCTCTTATTTGAAGCTTTAGTCTTGGTAGGCTGCAAATAAAGATTTAGCACACACTGAAATTCAGAGAAAGGACTCTGGATCGATAGATCATTCTTTTCATCCTGAACCTCCTTTTATTGCATTTGGAACTTATTGTACAACTTTAAAGCAATATTGACATGCATGAGTTATCACTGACATAACAAATATGTACATATTTAAAAGCTGTACATATTTAAAATCTCAACAGGTAATGACATTTTTTAAAAAACAAGTTACTTATCCTATTATTGTAGGATAAAGTATGTGATGTAAACTGTGTAATGTAGTGCAATGCCAGTTGTTCTAGGCCTGTCCAAAAATTGTTCTTGTCTGTATTTGATCACCTGCTGTGGGTTATACACTGTGTTGGTTTCATCATGTGTCTGTTATCGCTTAATTGTTTCCTTATAGTTCATAATTTTCCTTTACACCGCCCAGAAAACTAGGAATTACAGATAGACAATTTGAAAGAGTCAAATATACATTCATTGCAGATATTAATTAAAAATATTTGTTTCATTCTATAAACTTTTTAAAATGTTTCTGAACAACCAATACGGTCATATGTCAAGACCCTGAATTTTGCACCAGTAAAAAACCAAGGTTTAATGATATAAATTTAACGAGTATGAAGTGTTTCAATGCCCATGGAGATCCTCAGTCATCCAGGTCATGGTTGTCCCAAAGGTGCTTTTTCAAGAGGCATCTGGACTTTTTTTGGTTTTCATTGAAGATGTTTCGCTTCTCATCGAAGCTGGAGAAACTTCTTGGATGAGAAGCAAAACGCCTTCAAAGAAAAACCATGAAGTCCAACTGCCTTTTGCAAAAGCGCCTTTGAGACAAGTGTTTGAATGGTTTATTTTTGCTGTTGAAGACTAATTGGCTCAATAAGGTGAGATAAGGAAAATCGGAGTCTGCGTTCCCCCTCTGCCACTACTCCAAAGCCAAAACATCTCAAGCTGTTACCTGTTGGAGAGGTATAGTTATAGGGGCTACTGCAAGTCGTGGCACTGCCTGAGGTGAGCTGCTGAGCAGTGGATCTGATTCAATTTCTATTTCCTGTACTATATTCATTTGATTGAAGCTATTAAGTATAGATAATATATATACTGCAAGTATAAGCATGAATTGAATACATTAAATGAATACAATTAAATGGAACATTAGGACAGGCCCCTTATGCACGCCCCTTACAGACCTCTTAGGAATGGGGTGAGGTCAACAGTAGACAGTCTTAGGTTAACGTTTTTGGGGGTTTGGGGAAGAAAACACAGAGTCAGGTAGTGCACTCCAGGCATTGACCACTCTGTTGCTGAAGTCATATTTTCTGCAATCAAGTTTGTACACATGAGACAAAAAATAACCCGTCTATGCAAAGTGGTGTCAAGTGTGGGGAATTGCCTGTTGAATACTGCACTTCTCCTTTTGCACAGTGTGGGCTGCCTGTTCCCCTCCTTCCACTGTTCACTTCTGCAATCCTGTTTTTTCCTTCTTCTGCAGCTTTTTGCGGGAGAAAAAAGACGTGGCAGAGATGATGCATAGGCAAGCAGTGTGGAACCGAAGATCTGAGGTTCTCACGCAAGGAATGTTATCTGGTGACTACAGAAAAGGGAAGTCACTGAAATAAGTGACCAAGAAAATGTAAAGAGTTGTGTATGTGTGTGTGTATCAGTGGTGGGTTGCTTCTAGTTTCCACCAGATCGGGCGAACTGGTAGTGGCAGTGGCGGAAGGCTCCGCCCACCTGCCTGGACCCTTCTGTGCATGGGCGTGCATGAGCAGAACAGTAGCGATGGGATTTGCAATCCACCGATGTGTATATAGGCGGGGAAAGAATATTTATCTGTTTAAGGGGAGGATCATCCATACAGATAGTCCTCAATTTACAACAGTTTATAATGGCACTGAAAAAAAATGACGATGTTTTTTCACACTCATTCTAAGAAGCCAGGTCAATGGGGGAAGCCAGATAAAATAAATTGACCATGCAACTGATTTACAGGTAGTCCTCGACTTATGACAACAATTGAGCCCGACATTTCTGTGGTTAAATAAGACATTTCGTGAGTGAGTTTTGTCCCATTTTATGACCTTTCCTGCCACACCTGTTCAGTGAATCACTGCAGTTGATCAGTTACTAACCTGGTTGTTAAGTGAATCTGGCTTCCCCATTGATTTTGCTCGTGGGAAGGTTGTGAAAGGTGCATGACCATGGGACACAACAACAATCGTAAGTATGAAACAGTTGTTGAGCATCTGAATTTTGATCAGATGATCACGGGGAAGCTACAACTGTCGTAAATTTGGAAAATGGCCCTAAGTCACTTTTTCAGTGCTACTATAACTTTGAACGTTCACTAAATGAACTGTTGTAAGTTGAGCACTACCTGTATTGAGTGTGGTGATTCACCTATTGGTAACAACCGTGGCAAAGAAAAAAATATTATAAAATTGGCTGTGATTCACTTAATGTTCACCTTTCTCAGCAACGGAAGCTCTGATCTCAATTGAGATCATAAGTTGAGGACTGCTTGTATACAAACAGTTGGCTTGGGCTCTTGGTAAGCAGGGATGGATAATTCTGTCAGGCTCTCCATTTAGAGCAGATATGCATATGTGGGGCATCACAGATAGAAGACCCCTCAGCTGTCCTCTTGGGCTGCCAACTACATGCCTCTTCCATTGGGACACCCTCAATAGGCTACCCTACCTCCTTCAAGGTCCCAACACTTGGACAGTCAGCAATCTTTCCCTCTTTCCCACTTGCCTAGCTTTTTGAAAAGAGCTATTTGTTCCTTTGTTTGTTTTCCCTTCAGGCACTGGGACAACCGTATTATTTATTTATTTGACAGATTAATACAGCTGCCCATCTCACAGGTTGTGAATCTGAGTGGAGTGCAACCACAGTGAGAATTAAACAGTATAACAATAATAAAAATGCTAAAGTACAAATAAGAATAAAAAAAAACAGAAAAACCAAGATTGCAGGAGCATATCAATCACCTTGTATAATACAACCTTGGACAAAACATGCAAGGTTGCAGCCCAGGGCAGAATTTATAGCTGAATGAATATTGTGGGTAGATCAGATAGTGAACAAGGGGATGATCTGGTCTGATTATTTTGTGAAATGTTTAGATGTTAAAATACTCTGTATTAATTTTGGGCATACATGCTGGAAGTGGCATGCAGAGCCATGTCACCCGGCATGTGTGGCATCACCCATTCCTCTTCTGGGTTTCCAGGACACATATGCACCAGCCAGCTACTCTGCTGGTTACTCTGCTGGCATTTGCGCATGATGATCAGCTGGCCTTAACACCTTAGAGTGCATGCACACCAGCCATGCCATTGTTGCCTGCGTGCAGCCCCAGGACATCCACCCTTTGCCAGCCAGAAGCACTGCCACCAGTCGCTCTGCTGCACCCGGCTGCCTGCCTGCCTCGTCACCACAACCATGAGGAAAGGCCCTGCCTGAGATCCACATGGGATGCTGCAGGGAGAGGCTGGGTGTGGCTGGCTGGATGCTGCCCAGAGTGTGAGGCTGTCTGGAGGAGGAACTGCCACTGCCTCTTAGCCAGTACAAATGGCCTGATGCCACAGTCTACCTCCACCCTCTCTCCCCTGCCAGCAGTTTCTGCCACTGCCAGGGAAGCGGCTGTGCAACAACCACTGCTGCTGGGGTGAGTTCAAGGCAGTAGCAAGGATGGGTGGTTCAAGGCTTCTGTCTACCCACCTGAGCGGGCTTCTGGTATAGCCCCAGGCCTCCGGGGGAAGGGATTGAAGCCCTGGCCTGTTGCTTCTGGTGCCCACATGGAAGTGGCTGTGCGAGAACCACCACCGCTGGTGGCACGGGTAGTCGGTCTTGAGCTTCCCAGTCTCCCCACCTGAGCGGGCTACTTGCATAGCCCCATGCTTCTGGAAGGAGGGAAGCCCTTGCCTCCTGCTCCTAGCACAGGTAGTTGGTCTTGGGCTTCCCTGTCTCCCCACCTGAGCGAGCTTCTCGCAAAGCCCCAAGCCTCTGAGGGAGGAAGGAAGAGAAGCCCTTGCCTCCTGCTCCTACCACCCTCTTTCCCCCAGCAAGAGCGGTTCTCATGCTGCCAATTCTCCAGCAGCACCAGAAGCAGCCGGTGAGGCAGACAGGGTGGTGGCAAACTGTGACAACAGGCCATTCTCGCTGGCTAAGAGACAAGTTGCTCCTGGAGCAGCCTGGAAAGTGGTTTTACACAATATATTTAAACTGGTCACTGAATTAATTCATTTTCTGGTTTTGCACAAGGTTAAATCACAAAGCCACCAAATGGCCTGCATTCACACAACATTCTAAGTTTACCAAATAACTAACCATGTGTGATCCTGGGGAGGATGGAAAAGAATGGAAGGAAGAGTAGACAGAAGCAATCAGGATTCAGAACACACATCAGTTGATGCTTTAGCTCAAAAACATCTAAGGAAGTATTTCAGATGATTCAAAAACATTCCTCCTTAATTCAATCATTAAAAATTAACTTGGGAAATTCCTTGGATAGGTTACAGGATTCTGTGTGTACCCCAACTAGTGCTAAAGACACTGGAGTAGTTCTTCAACTTTTGATCTTTGGGGGTAGACATTCAGGTAAAATCTAACCATGTTAAGCCTGTTGTGTAAATATGACCAATCTTTAACTGACTTGAGTATGTCTGAATACGGTGACCATGAAGCAGATAGATAGACATTAGCTGTCCCTATTGTCACTCCAGCAGCCACTCTCTGCCAGCAAAAAGGCAAATGCAGATTAAATAAATACACACTGACATGCATGATGTCAACTTGGCACACCCATCAAGCCTCGCCCACAGAACTGGTGGCAACAATTTTTAGATTTCACCCCTGCTTCACATGGTTGTCTAGCTCAGCAGCAGGTTATCCTTCTTCATCCTCCCCCACCTCTAACATGCACTTAACAGATTGCTACAGTGAGATGTCACAAATTTATGGCACAGCTCACAAAAAACAACAAGAGATCCATCAAGAGCACTTTGCGTGAAATTAAAGGAAAATCTAAGAGCACAACAAAGATGCACACTCAGCTGTAAGCCTAAAAGGGGGAAAGGGAAGAAGAACCTTGATGCTTTTCCCAGTTTAAAGTCTACTGTAGAAAAAGAAGTTCTCTTCACTCAAATTCTCAGCTCAGCAATGTCCTGTAGTTGAGATCAGCGATGGACAAAGATAACAAATTCATGGAAAAAATAATCATGTTGTTTGGAATGTTTCCTTTTTAACCTGCAGCATTCCTACTTGATCACTTCTTAGAACTGAAGTGGATGGATTAGGTCTTCCAGGAGAAAACAGAATAATCTGGGAAAAACAGAATTTTCCAAACCCAAAATAGTGGGTTTTATCTGCAACTCATTCTGGATGCATAAACAAACTGCAGAGAAGGGCCTGTCACTGAAGAAACTCTGGGCTGAAAGAGAATCAGAAATTAGAGAACTTGGTGGTTAAGAGTGAAATAGAGAGATTGTCCTTCTATCTGAGATTTCAAAACGTAATTGAGGAATTGGGGGAGGATCTAAAAGATATGATGAGTCTGATATTAGCAGATTTAATGGGTATTGAAAAAATAGGATGTTGTGGGATATTGATCAGTTTTATAGAGTGAATTCAAGCTATGCAAGAATAAATAATGTCCCAGAGAAATCCACATAAAATCACAAGGGATGAGATCCTGAGAGCGCTAAGGGGTAAATCTCTGAGGTTTAAGGGAAGGGAACTGGCAGTTTTAAAACAAATTCCAAGAAAGGTCAGAAAGTCTAGAAGGAAATACCAATTTTTAACTAAGAAATTCTTTGCCAAGAGCATTATGTTTAGGTGGTTGCTGCCAGAAGGTCTCCTGATATTCTGGGAGGAGAAAAAATACAAGTTAATAAATAGTAATGAAGTGGAAGCTTTTTACAATGACCATAAACTCCTACTAGAGGAAGAAGACCTGGCATCTGGGGGGAGAAGGGAGGAAGGCAAACCCAAAGAGAGAAGGAGAGAGGAAACACCAAAGCCTATAAATAATGATGTCTCAATGTGCTGTGTAAAATGGTAAAGCGGTAACTAGAAAACTGGAAATTAAATAAGATGAGAAACTAAGGGGGGTTTTTTGTAGGTGCAGGAGCAGGATAGACCAGTTGTCAAGCAATAGAATGGCAAAAATTGTAATATGATACAAATTTTATTTTTACTCATGTGATATATGAACCATATAACTCTGGAAAGCAAGTTGTTATAAAAATTGATTTAATACCCTTCCTAAACCCTTTACCCCTTTCCCTACCCCAAGAAAACCAATAAAATTGTATTGGGGAAAAAAAAAACTCTGTGCCCAAATATGCATGTGATGTCAAATTCATACAGAGTTGATACTCTCTCAAGCACAGCAACCTGAATGAAAATCAGAAAGAGCACTAAGTGGAGATGCAAAGGGTCTTTGCATGCTAACCAGTGAGTTATGAGTTTCCCTCTGGACAGCAACTCCTTGGGTTTTCAATGTTCTCATGGAAAAGCAACATGGCTTTTTAATTACCTTGACACCTACTTTGATCTTTTCCCCCTTCACTTAAGAAAATAATTCTAAATAAGAAACTGCAGTGCTTCCAAGCAAAACTACCCACTGAGGCTTCATAGTTGTCTTAAATAATAACAGCCATGAGTGACAGTCTTTGAGGAAAGCATCCAAACATAAACTGAGTAGAGAGTTTATCTACTCAGATAGAGCCTGGGCTAAATAAGATCAAGATAATTGATGGGTGTTTGCTGAGTTTGTCTGTTTTCCTGCAAGGTTTTCATTCCAGGCAGTCTACAATTTATGACCACAACTGGAACTGGGAAATTAATTGTTAAGCAGTGCCATCACTAAGTGAAGCATCTCAGACGACTGTCTGTGAATCGCTGTTTGTGAAGTGGGGCCGAGGGGTTCAGATGGGCCTGTTGATTGCATATCTGCTCCCTGCTATGTAGCATCAGCCCTACCCGACCTCCTTGAGGTGATAGCCGAGTTGGCAGTTAAGACCCCTAGACTCTTGGTCATGGGTGATTTCAACTTGCCTTCTGCGTGTGAGACCTCGGGGGTGGTTTGGGAGTTCATTGCCTCCATGATGGCTTTGGACCTGACCCAGGTAGTTTCCAGACCCACTCACAGTGGGAGTCTCAGGCCAGTGGCAGAATGATCTTGGTTCTGGGGAGGTAATCATCGAGCCCCTGTCATGGTCAGATCATTCACTCCTTAGACTAGACTTCCATACTGCTGCCCCCCACCTCAGGGAGGCGGAACCAAGAAAATGGTTCCGCCCCAGGCGCCTGATGGACTCTGACAGGTTCCAAACGGAGCTTGGGCCATGTCCTGAGATGCTGGCACACAGCTCGCCCGGGGAGTTGGTGGCGGCCTGGGATCAGAGGGCTGCCGGTGCTCTGGATGGAGTTCTGCCTTTGCAACCTCTGACCTGGCACAGATCCCGTTCAGCTCCATGATTTATGGAGGAGCTGTGGGAGATGAAGCACCGGAAAAGACATCTAGAGAGGGCCTGGAGGACAAGCCACACTGACTGGACACGGGTGAGATCCCACATTGGGACCTACCTAGTAGTGATAGAGGCAGTGAGGTCTATATACATCACTGCCCTTATTGCGTCTGCCGCCCTGTTTAGGGTAACCCACTCCTTGCTGAATGCAAGGGCTGGGGAGGACCCCTTGCAGGGCAGGGCAGAAGAGTTTTCACGATACCTGCACGATAAAATTGCTCAGATTCGGGATAGCTTGGACTCAGGGTGGGTGGCCCTGGGTGTGTGTGCCTGGGGCAGATCTTGAGAGTGTTATCTGGGATGAGTTCGATCCTGTGACTGCTGAGGGCGTGGACAGGTTGCTGGGGAAACGGAACACCGCCACATGCTTGTTGGACCCATGCCCTTCCTGGTTTTCGGCCACTAGGTCGGTGACACAAGGCTGGCTCCAGGTGATTGTCAATGCTTCTTTGGGGGAAGGATTGGTTCCTACCGCTCTCAAACAAGCGGTGGTGCGATCTCTCCTCAAGAAGCCTGGCCTGGACCCAGCTCTTTTAAGTAATTATTGTCCGGTCTCCAACCTTCCCTTTTTGGTGAAGGTTGTCGAGAGTGTGGTGGCGTGGCAGTTCCCACAGTACCTGGAGGAAGCGGCCTATCTGGACCCGTTTCAATCGGGCTTCAGGCCTGGGTACAGTATGGAAACAGCATTGGTTGCGTTGGTTGATGACCTCTGGAGGGCCCAGGACAGGGGTTATTTCTCTGTCCTGGTCCTGTTCGATCTCTCAGCGGCTTTTGATACCATTGACCATGGTATCCTATTGCAGCGGCTGGGGGGAGTAGGTTTGGGAGGCACCATTCTTCAGTGGTTCTCATCCTTCCTCTCCGACCGCTTGCAATTTGTGTTGACAGGAGGACAGAGATCGACTCCTAGGCCTCTAGTGTGTGGGGTGCCACAGGGGTCGGTCCTATCACCCCTCCTGTTCAACATTTATGTGAAGCCACTGAGCGAGGTCATCCGTGGGTTTGGTGTGAAGTGTCATCTCTACGCGGATGACACTCAGTTGTACATCTCTACACCAAACCACCCCAACGAGGCTGTGGAAGTGATGTCCCGGTGCCTGGATGCCGTACGGGTCTGGATGGGACAGAACAGGCTTCGGCTCAATCCATCCAAGACCGAGTAGCTGTGGTTTCCGGCATCTCGATATGGCCAGTGGACTCCTTCCCTGGCTATTGGGGATGAGACCTTCACCCCCACAGAGAGGGCTTGCAATCTAGGCATCCTCCTGGATGTACGGCTGTCATTAGAATATCATATCAGGTTCGCCTGATACGCCAGTTGCGCCCCTTTCTTGATCGGGATACCTTACGGACGGTCATTCATGCCCTGGTCACCTCTTGCTTGGACTACTGTAATGCTCTCTACATGGGGCTCCCATCGGGGAGCACCCAGAGGCTCCAGCTGGTGCAAAATGCGGCCATGCGGGTGGTCATGGGGGCGTCACGGTTTCACCGTGCGACCCCACTCCTGTGTGAGCTGCATTGGTTGCCAGTGGTCTTCTGGGTTTGCTTTAAGGTTCTGGTCATGACCTTTAAGGCGATCCATGGCATGGGATCAGGGTACCTTCAAGACCGCATTCTGCCAGTGATCTCCCATCAACCGGTGCATTCTCACAGGGAGGGGCTACTGAGAGTCCCAATGGCCTCGATGTGCCGGTTGGCCACCCCAAGAGGTAGGGCCTTCCATTGGGGGCACCGGCCCTCTGGAACAAATTGCCCCCAGCACTGCAGAAGCTCTCCGACATGAAAGTGTTTCATTGGGAGCTGAAGATCTTGCTCTTCCAGCAGGCTGACCTGGGATGATTGGGGGTTTTAAACATAAAAATTTTAATTCGGCTTTCAATTTTAAATCGAATTTTAATTTGTTTCTAGTTGATAGGGGACAGTTTGATTTAATTATTTTAATTATTTTAATTGTATATTATGTGTTTTAATTTTGTTGTTAACCGCCTCGAGTCCCTGGAGATGGGGCGGTATATAAATTAAATTAATTAAATAAATAAATAATAAAATCCAACTTTTTTCAGTGATGTTGTCACTTGGAATGGTCACTAAATGAACTGTTGTAAGTCGAGGACTACCTGTACCAAAGCTGTAGACCAGATAGTAAAAGCATGTTTTAAAAAGGCAATGACAAACATTTCTAATACAGCTGCTAAGAAAATTGCCTTACGGGCTTTATGATCATCAGGGCTGTAGTTGACTGAGGGCACGTTTGACCATATCAAGATGTTGGATTTCAAGAATCTGTTGAAGAACAAAGTAAATCCATATTCTTAAAACTTTTCTTCCGATCAACCAGAAGACACTGGAGTCTTTTTTTTTTGTTCCTATTCAGTAGAATCACAGGTATTCTTAACTAACAAATCATCATCATCAGATCCAATACTTCATTGTGTTCCAGACATGTTGAATTTCAAAGTCTTTTATGCTTTTGGGTTAAGCTAAGTGAAAATTAGCTTAACCTAATGAGAAGGAAGGACTCCCTGGAGAAGAATGTAATGTTGGGGAAGATTGAGGGCCAAAGAAGAAGGGAACGGCAGAGAACAAAGTGGCTGGATGGAGTCACTAAAGCAGTGGGCGTGAGCTTGGATGGACTCCAGAGGATGGTGGAGGACAGGAAGGCCTGGAAGAACATTCTCCATGGGGTCACAATGGGTCGGACACGACTTCGCAACTAACAACAACAACAAGGTCT
Organism: Calamaria suluensis; assembly: GCA_032468135.1. Taxonomy (NCBI): domain Eukaryota; kingdom Metazoa; phylum Chordata; class Lepidosauria; order Squamata; family Calamariidae; genus Calamaria; species Calamaria suluensis. The sequence continues at coordinate 39,216 of JANHFP010004755.1, forward strand.
ATGTCTATGGTGCAGATATGATTTAACTAAAATTTACATTTACTGGACAATAAATGAAGGGCAATATTTTTTTTGATCCTTAATAGACTGACATTACCTTTCTAAACATTTGATTTTGCTTCATCTGAACTTACACTATAATTATATTAGACCATCACTGCAATATCTCATGCTGTGCTCTACTTTTTCTCTGTTTCTGATGTGAATTGACTTCATAAGTTTCTTGTGCTAGAATATATTATTTATAGCAGTTGCAATTTGCACATGTACCACATGTATCTAAATAAAACTGCTTTTAGAAATGAGTATTTTATAGAAATATTCTTGATCCACTTACAAATACATGCTAATATGAATTAAGTTGTGATTTTTCAAATCAATTTTACTGAGGTTAGTGGAGATGAATGGATTTATGAGAGAACATGTGCACAACTGTTTGGCGAGAGCAATACACAATGAACATTGGTCTGTCAATTTCATAGATAAACTTAGAAAGTGAAGTATTAATTTGAGCCACTCTTCACTCATTTTCAGTGTTTCCTTGAAATCTGGATAAATAATTGTTAGATTATAACGTGATAAATTTGTTATACAAGCATAGAATCAGGCAACTGGAAGGGAGCTTGGAGGTCTTCTGCCAACTACCTGCCCAAGCCAGGAGTTTTTATTTCATCATGGATAAATAATCAAATATTTTCTAGAAACCTCCAGTGATAGAGCACTCATGACTCCAAGGGGCAAGTTGTTCCACTGATTAATCAACTCTGGTTCCAGTGTCTGTTACTAAATGATAGGTCTGTAATCAGGCTTCCATCATCTATAATCTGATTGTTGATGAGAGGGCTGACCTGACATGTATCATTGTGACCTCGTTGGATCCTGAAGGAGAAGTTTCCCTTTTTCAAATCTGCCCAGGCACATTTGAGTATGCCATCAACCAAGACTCAGTATATATATGCGAGGAAAACCTTTTTAAATACTTTTTTTTTTAAAAAAAAAAATCATATTAGGATTTAAAATTATGAATTTGGTGGTCCCTGAGGTCCAAAAGGTTAGTGACCCCTGCTTTGGAGATCAATTGTGATTATTGCTGTTGTACTGTCAGGTTCATCCTTGTGTCTGTTGGAAGGGGAGAAGAAAGGCTCTCATTTTTCACATGCTTTTCTGTATGCTTGGGAAACACTTAGGAATTAAGGAAGGGAATTGCCTTTGGAGACAGAGAAGTCACCTGAAGAAACCTGGGGGCTAGGAGCCTTTTTTTTCCAGGCATGCCAGTACTATGACAGCTGGGCAGCATTTCTTCAGACTCGCCATCAGACTCAGACAACGGCTGCTCAACCGTGTCTTCAAAATGAATGTCAGATTTAAGACTAGGGGCAGGCAAATGAATCTTCTGCAAGGAGTCAGCAGCATTACTTGAGGACTCACTAGCCTTGGCTTCATTTATTACCTGAGCCAATGTAGGCTTCTTCTTGTGGAGTAAATGCCTCTGCAAGTCCTTGTCATGTACCCCATATGTGATTTGATCCCTCATTGCCAAGTCCACATCGGGAAATTCACACAATTTAGTCTGCTTGCGGAGTGCAGTGACAAATTGATTTATACTCTCACCCTGCTGCTGGATCCTGTCTCGGAACTGGAACCTCTTGACAGTAGAAGATTCATCAGGCTTGTAGTGAGCTGCCAAAGCCTCCTGCAAGTCAGACCACAGCATGTCCTCGGCCGCAACGGGAGCTGACACCGTCTCAGCCACATCAAAGACGTCCAGACCACAGTGGGACAAGAACATGGTGAGCTTCTGATTGTCTGGAACCTTGGCCATCACGTTGGCACGCAGGAACAGAGTGAAATGCCTCATGTAGGAGTCCCATCATTCATGTAACAGGTTGAACGGAGTCGGAGGCACCGGAGAAGCCACTGTCACCAGAGCTGGAGAAGTCATCGTTCAAAAGGAACAGCACAACGCGGAGAACGAAACCTTTACCTCGTCGCCAGTGTTAAGTTCTCTCAATAACTCAGATGACACAGAAGAATGGATCCAACATCTTTTATTATGAACAAATGTAATTCAGATGTGATCAAACTATTAAGAATAAAGTGCTTGTATTTATACAGTTTTGCAGTCAGTTCTTAACCAATCAGTACTCTATCTTTTCCCGCCCATAATACAATGTTGCAAATACAATGTAGCAGACATTGCAGCTGCTGGAGCTATCCAATAAGCACTCTCAATTGTTCCCGCCTAATCTACATTGTTGCAGAAAGCACTTTCACCTGCTTCTCCACTGTTACAATTCTTTCCAGCTTTCCCGCCTAATTGTTTGCTGGCTTCCCGCCCAAACTGTTTGCAAAAGAGAACTTATGTAGAACATAACAGGTTCCATCCTGGTTCCAAGACCGTTGTGCCCTTAGTGTGAACTGTTATATGCTTAGCTCCTCAGCATTTCCAAAACAGCCTTGCAGCATCACATTGATTTCCATTGGACTGCTTAAGGGGGTTGGGTTTGGGAGAATAGAAAAATGTGCTTTGTGCTTTGCAAGGGATCTTCATGTTCCACCTGCCTTTATTGCAAACACTTTGTCTCAGTAAAAGTTCTTTTGATTCAACTTAATGAAGTTTGCTTTCCTTAGAAAACCAACTGGGGCAAGTCCTTACATGTACCAACTTCCCTACTAATTAGTAACTTCC
>JANHFP010004756.1:0-13506 GCA_032468135.1 Calamaria suluensis
AGAATGTAATGCTGGGGAAGATTGAGGGCCAAAGAAGAAGGGGATGGCAGAGAACAAGGTGGCTGGATGGAGTCACTAAAGCAGTAGGGGTGAGCTCGGGTGGACTTCAGAGGGTGGTTGAGGACAGGAAGACCTGGAGGAACATTGTCCTTGGGGTCGCGATGGGTCGGACACAACTTCGCAACTAACAACAACAACTTGTTTTCTCTTCTTATTAGTTTTCACCTTTTTTTTCTTTTGACATGGACCTCTGTAGGCTTCTGTTTCCTCTCTCCCATACTTTTTCAGTGGCCTCCTCTTCCTTCTGCATAATCCCTATTTTCCTCTGTGTCATCAATCTCCTGTGTGCCAGATGTACTCCTTTGCCCCTCTGAAACAGAGATTTGTTTGATGTCCTGGTACCTTAGAGATGATGTCAGGAGCCATAAAACGATTAACATCTCTGCTGATACTAGAGATGCAGTAATAATAAACCCCCTAATGTTTAACATTCTGAATAGTTTCCACTATTCTTCCAGTAAGCCTCAAGTAAAACATCCCCTAGCAAAACAGTCACAAAAGTGGCTAGTTTAAGATATTTGTATTACAAAAGGATAGGGCATAAACATAAACCAAGTCTACTCAAGACTTTAGCAAAGGCTTTATTATTATCATTAAACAATTTCTACCCTTGGTTTGATTCTATAAACTATATACACCTAACAGAAAATAAACAGAGAGTGAACATGGTGGACTTTATAGTTTAATAGTTTATAAATCTACTTTATAGTTTCACTGTAAACAATTACAATTGGAGTTCAATTTGTGCTCTTTGAGGATTAATCAGATCAGTTGTATTATGGATTTATTTTAATGTAATCCTAGTAATGCTGGGATTTTGTTCAGGTTGTCTGATTGAATCAGTGGGAAATAAGACCCATTCAACACATGTTTAACTGGATGATGGTCCACACACATGCTCCCCAAAAATATCCAACAAATTTGCTTTCAAAAGAACAGCCTTCCACAAGTAGGAGACTGGTAAAATAGGGGTGAAAAATACAGGTAATTACGGTATCTCTATAATGTTTAGGAGCTCATTTAACTACAAAAATGGAATGTTGACCATTACATAATAGCTCACATTCCAGAGAATATGGTAGCAATAAAGCGTAAGAACAAAAGAGCCTTTAAGGGCAAAACATTTTCTCAAAAGTAGAAATCCTGCCCAAGAAAAGAGAACAAAATTGAAATTTTTGGAAAACAGAAAAAGAATGTCAAGAGACTTTCATGGCAAAAACCATAATAGCTGATAATTTTCAATAATACCAATAGCAATAGCACTTCTGTACTGCTTTATAGTGCTTTATAGCCCTCTCTAAGCAATTTACAGAATTAGCATATGGTCCCAAACAATCTGGGTCACCATTTTATCCACCTCGGAAGGATAGAAGGCTGAGTCAATCTTCAGCCTGGTGAGTTTCGATCTGCCAAACTGCTGGCAGCCCATGATCAGTAGAAGTAGCCTACAGTACTACACTCTAAACATTGTGCCACCACAGCTCATAAGATACCTAATAAGTCTGAATCATTGTACAGATCACTGATGAAAGTCCAGAAATCCCTCTTTCCCCAATATAGTAATTCAGGTGTTGAATTATGAGCCTAAAGATTCAAGCTGTGAAAATTCAGTGGATGACTCAGAACCAAGCAACCTCATGGGATATTGGAACTGTGTGGAATAATAAGTCTTGTACCACACTTAGATATATTACATTCTACTTTCACTAAAACCCTTAACTGATAGAAACCAATGATGTTGAGTGCCTCATTGGAATAGTTTGATCCCCCAGTGGTCTTCATTAAAACTACTGAAATTCAGCAAGCAGAATAATGGGAAAGAGCTTCTTTGTTTTTCTTTCACCTATAAACCCTCTAGAAAGACATGAATATATATTTATTGTTTATTACAAATATTTTAATACAATTTAATTATCAGATTTTAAGTAGTTTATAGCCCAATATATAATACCCAACATTACATAACATTGCAATAATTCACAATAGAATAGAGTTGAATTCTTTATTGGTCAAGTGTGATTGGGCACACAAGGAATTTGTCTCCAGTGTATAAGCTCCCAGTGTACATACAAGCAACAAGTGATAAATCATGATCTTAATCATCATAAGATACATTCATAACAAATCATAAGATACAAAACTTTAGTGATAGTCAAAGGACACTAAATAAGTAATCAACGTAAGTTATACTAGGATACTAAAAAAACCAATTCATATAAATCATAACTCTTTGCTTGAAAGTTTGTGCTGAACAACTGCCCTCCATCTTCACCCATATCTTTAATAAATCACTAGAGATGTGCTATGTTTCTTCTTTCTTTCAATGCTCTACTTGCCCTTGGAGGGTTTCTACTGAAGAAACCCTCCAAGGGCCTACATCAAGGAGCTGAACAACTACAGACCAGTTGCTCTGACTCTCAAGATTTATAATGGACACCCAACATCAAAAATATCATCAAAAAAGCACAACAAATAATGTTCTTCCTGGGCCAACTCAGAAAGCTCAGATTGCCCAAAGAGTTGCTGATACAGTTCTACAAAGAAATTATTGAGTCTGTCATCTGCACCTCTATAACTGTCTGGTTTGGCACTGCAACTAAACAAGACACACACAGACTTCAAGGAATAGTTAGAACTGCAGAAAAAGCAATTGCTACCAACCTGCTTTCCATTGAGGGCCTGTATATTGCACGAGCCAGAAAGTGGGCTGTTAAAATATCTACAGACCCCTCACATCCAATTCAATGTAAATTATAGTAACATCTTAAAAACCATAACACATCAAAACTATTTTTAAAATTGGTTTTTAGAATTATATTTAATAAACTTAACTTTTAAAAAGAATTGTTCACGGTTTTTTTTTCATTTTTACAATTCTTATATATAATTTTGATTATATTAAAATCCAGTATAAGCTAAACTTGAAAAAAAAATGAAAATATGATAGAAAACAAAGCACCCCGTGGAGACCTTTTTATTTTCTGAGGCAATTTAGGACATTATTTTAATGTTGCTAATTTTATCTCTCTGAATTGATTTTTATCTTACAGTTGCTATTGTGTTTCTTACCTCCATAATGCTGGAGATTAAATTAACATATTATATCTGTTCATATTATATCTGTTGATTTCCCAGTGGTGTTTTTTTAAAAAAGTGCTATGTATAAAAGTCAGAGGCCTGGCCCTATCCTACATCTTAGGAATGTAATACATGCATATCAAATGGTGAAGTTCAAATTTGTTGTTTCTTTCAATTTACAGATCTCGCACCCACACCCCGAAACATCTTGACATGTTTCTGCCTGAAAAACCAGCCTCTAGTTCAAAATGTTCTCAATCTTTAATACCTTTTAAATAGTTATGAGTAATTAGTCCAGTTTTTACATTTCTTTATCTTTCACATTCGTTCCAACAAAATTGCCTTCAGTGCTAGTTATTTTCTGTGCAAGACCCTTTCTCTGAGCTTTGAATAGCATGATTTTTCTTCTCTCACTTTTCATTTCCGTTTTTTAAGTCCTGTTAAATAATTGTCTCAAATGACAACTTGTCCTTTGCCCACAAGAGACACTCTTCCCATTCATAATGGCAACTGAGCAGTATCGCTCCCCTACTGCTTGAGCTTCATTTTGATTGGGTTACCAGCTCCAGTTGCAAAAGTTTGGGTGGATATTGTAAAACTCTAACACTTTGTGTCCATCTTGTGGTCACCCAAAGTTTTGCAGCCAGCTAAGGTAGCTCTGCCGTTGGCAGCTGAATCAACTGATTGCAGAATACCAAATATTCCTGAGGCGTTTTGATTAGCAATCCATTTTATTACACCAAATGTATGGAATAAAATAAGACAGAGTGCACTTTAAAAATGAAATGGACACAGGTATCTTTGCTAATCCCATTATTATATGAGATTTGCATCCTGTTTCTTTCTTTGGCTCATTCTATAAAATTTAAGTTAAACCACAAGAGAATGTTGTGAATGTAGAGAATGAATCCACTGCAGTGAATTCACAATCCCACAAATAAATATTTTATTTTTCTCTGTCCGTTTCAGATCATGCACCTCCTTCTCAATGGTGTTGTACACCTTTTTCTATGCTAAGGACTTTTCTTTTTTTAAAAAAAAAGATAAAAACAATGTTCTCTTTATTTGTATTCATTTTTTGTATTCAATTCATGCTTATACTTATATATATTACCTAATATGTAATTGATAAAATAAATAAATAAAAAATAATAAAGATGTTCCCCAATGATCCCATTGTTGCTTTGACACAGCTGCTAATGCAACATCAAATGCATCAACAGACAGATAAAATATTGAATCTTAGTAGGGTTTACTTATTAAGGATAACTGAGTCTTTAACTTTCAAAAGCTTTTTCATCACTCAGGAATGCAGGGGAATTTATTAGATTCTCTCTTTAAAGTTAAACATACAAGGGCTTTGCTTTAGTGCAGAAATAAGGCAAAAACTATCAATATAATTCCCAAGAACAATCTTATTTCTTTCTCCATGACCAGAAGATGCATCTTGTTGAATATCTTGTTTTTTTCTGGCTTTAGTTCTTGCTATATAGCCCAGATACTACAACTCAGAAAATCCCAAATGACAATTTTGGCTAGGTAGATAATTAAGTCTGTTGCTTCATCACAGAAAGTAACATCCTGTAATTATTGCACAGATTCTTCCTAGGGAGTGCTATAAATAAATATATTGTCCTGCTGAGCTTCACAAAATGTCCTCTATCTGTAGGAATGTTATCCATAAATGCTTGGAAGATTGCAGGTATCCTAGTACAATGAAAAGGAATAAGAATAGTATTTGATTTACAAAGTTGTTTTATCTGGGGAGGTTTCCTCTAAAGATATTAGCCAGAAGCCCATATTGCACGGGTGTCAAACTCAATTTCATTGAGGGCCATATCGGGGTTGTGTTTCACCTCCAGAGGCTGAGCTGGGCTTGGCCAGACTGGGCATGGCCAGTTTAACATCACATGTGTTTGTGGTGCCTGTGGTGGCCAGGGCGCTCTGCTAGCGAAAATGGGCTTTCCTCTACACGCGGCCCTCCTGAGCTCCATTTTCGCTAGCAGAAGTACAACAGGCCGGTCCTTCACTGTTTCCAGGAGGGCCTCGCAGGCCAGATGTACCCCCATGGGCTGGATTTGGCCCCTAGGCTTTGAGTTTGACATCCCTGCCTTACTGTAATCTAAAATCAGTAATTAAATTTTGTCCAATTATCTGATCCAGCAAATCATTTATTCTGGGCACAGGGCAACTATCAAACCTTAGCATCTAATTAGATAGCTCAAGTCTATACAATATCCAGTTGATTTAAATGGTAACACTGAACTGAAGACCACTCCTTGCAGGATAGTCAATTAATATTTGACTGCAGCTTGCTTTGTATTTCTTTATGGGCCCTCTGACCCTTTTTGAAATTTTCATACATTCCTTGCTTCATTGGTTTTGCTGTGCAATGTTAATATTGTAATATTTAGTGTAATATTTCCTGGCTTATTAGGATCATTTATTTGAATTCCAGGAATGTTTCTGAATCTGCTTTCCATTATGAAGGTAAGATCGGATTTTAGTATGTTCTAGGTGTTTTCCATAAAAACAGCTACATACAGTACTTACTGTGTACTGCTCTGGAAGCTCCCAATACTATAGCATTTTTTTCTCTCAAAATGTGTGTTGTTTTTTTTAATTTACATGATGGAATATTTTGTACTTCACAAGCTTCATCTTCTGACATACAATAAATAGGCCTTGCCAACTAGTTTTCCATTTGTATTCCTAATTAAGCAACAAAGTCAACACATTTCATTTCTAGAGCTTTATATCTATGCATCCTATGCTAATTTCTGGTTCTGCTGAATTATGTAATATAGGGTCCCCCCCTTTTTTTCCTTCACTCAGTCAGGTTCTTTAGATCTTTAGATGTTCCTCATCCAGCTTTCCTTCACCGTATCCAACACTCTCTGGACTTTCTCTTGTGTGGTAGACCAAATAAGGCTGATTCTTGTGAAAGCCATGACACTTTTATACGTGGAAAGATTCTTTCCTGAAATAATCCCAATGTTATCTTGTACCTACTACATAAACTTGTTTTACAGTGTCTGATTCAATCTCTTGATTAGACTATCCGTTTGTGAATGATAAAGGGGTTTTAATCCCCAGATCTGCATAAGAACACTTTAGCAATGCAGACTGAAACCTGCATTAGGGCTTGATTGATGAGACTCTCATTAGTACAGCCACTCTTTTTGAAAAGCCTAAATAGTTCATTTGCAACAATTTTTGCAATTACTGTATGCAAGGAATTGCCTTAAGATTAACTTGCTGCATAGTATACAACCAGCAATATATGCTGATTTACCTTAGCTAAAGATAAAAGTTCTAAATTAAGCTAAGGTAAAGAGTCAGCTGTATGCATAGTAATTTTGGAAAATGAAATAGGGATCAAAATGATTATTTCCATAGGAGCCTTGTCTTGTTTCCATTTGTGTTTATATTAGCAGATGTTCATATATTCTGATTTTTTTTAATGAATTTGACTGAGGTAGAATTCTAAACACTGTTTTACTCAGTACATTTTAATATCTCTTGGCAGAAATTGTAGCTTAAATGTTTTTAGTATCCAATTAAGAGTCATTTTGTTCTTGCTTTTGGATTTTTCTTCTAAATCAGAAATGCTGTTAAGTATGTTTCGCATGTTTGAGATCTCTGCCCAGATTTTCAGTAATAATCCTGGAGATTGTTATTTCAAAAACTTATTCTTGATTGTCTTCCTGAAATATCTAATATCTTTTCTACAACCTGCAAGCTGATATTTAGTTGACCCCCCCCCCTTTTCATCTGTACTGTATTCCCTTACCATTGATTACCAGAAAAATCCAAAACATAAAACAACCGCTACTGTCTGCAATGGTTGGGAAGATAAGTTTTCTTTTAAAGTCACTTTTTTTGGGGGGGGGAGGGGTCCAAATGCATCTTGGTAGGTATGTTTCTGGAGAAACTGTTCATTTTCTATCAGATTATATCACCTTGTTCCAAAATATTTTAGGCTTTTCAACGTTTGCTTTATACAACGTAGAAGATTACTTTTGTGATGGGATTAGAAAAAGTTTCCTTCTAATAACATTGCTATGCAGATGATTCTTCTTTAAACAGCTTAAACATTTAACTATGCTGACCTGTGAACAATTATACCAGGTTCAGTTACACTTTATAGCAGGTTGTTTGAAGTACTCTACTCTCTATGTCCTGTTTTGCGGAGCTGATCATTTAAGAAGATACTTTTCTTGGACTTCTTTCAGCTGAACAGTTTTCACCTTTTCTTAACAATATTAAAACATTGGATGCATTTAGATAATTTAAATAGTCCAGCTTTGTAAATGATTGAATCTTCTTTTTCAAATGCTCATATTATCCCTAAAAGAAGCCCTTGTTGTTGAAAATTGACAGAATAAAAATAGCAATCTAAGAAGTTGACTATTTTAAAGTTACCTGTTCATCTGCAGAAGTATCTTAAACATATCTAAGAAATCAGCTATTACTTTGGAATGTCTTAACTTTATATTATTAAAAATTAAGCATCATTGAATAAATTTGGAAGGATGTCCACATTTATATACCTATTCATGGTTTTTCAGTTTGTAAAACAAGTGCACATTAACACTAAGTATTCACTCAGTTTTGTACGACAGTGTCATGTTTAACTTTGTACTATGCCGTTAGTTGTATCAGCTTCTATTCCTTCAGAGGCTCATTGAACCTTCCAATTTGATCAACTACATTAGTGCCTATAGGTTGAATGGTTAAAAGTAATAGTTTAACAGTCCTAATGTTGATCTGCTGCTCTTAAGGAGTGCATATACAGGTATTGGTAAGCACAGATTTCAACCAGCTTGTGAATTTTGTTTAAATATGTTTAAATCTGAGCAAAGATAATTCCATTTCACTTAAATGAGGAATCTTTTCCTAAATTGCAATTCCCTCAGCATTGCGAATATTTGAAGAGACTGAATTATCTTCCATTCTTCACTTACCATCTTTAGGAGTTCACAGGTAAGAATCCCTTGAGAAAAAACCTTTTTGAATGTAGTGAAATGCAGTGTGGAAAGATATAGGAAATTGTAAGAAATAAATCAAAAAAATATATAAATTGAAAAAATAAAATAAAATAAAAAATAAATAAAGTTTGAACAAATACTCATTGAGGATCTCTATCTTATTCTTGTTGTTAGCATGACTATTTTGCCATTTCCCTTTAATTCTCGGGACCACAATTTAGTCCATTTAATAGGACCCTTAACTGTAAGGAAATGATACTGCATCCTTCTTATGATATAGCCAGTAATCTGGACTCAGTTTAGAGTTTGTCTAATTAGTGCAGGCAATCCCTATGAACCTTCCTTTCATGTTCAATTATTTTTCTGATCGTACTGAAAAACACAAAGGAATAATATACTTAATAGCATAAACTTACATCAAAGGTCTTCAAAGTTGGCAGCTTTAAGACTTGTGGACTTCAACTCCCAGAATTCTGGGAGCCCAAGTCCACAAGTCCTAAAGATGCCAACTTTGAAGATATCTGACTTACACCCACAAAAGGAAACTAATGCAGATCAAAGCAAGAAACAACCAATCCAAATCACAAAACAGAAGAAAGTTAAGTAAACCCTTGTAACTTCATGGCCTTTATAGCACATAGGGACTTTTCCTCCCATACGTAAACTGAATCAGTCATTGGATTCCTGCTTCTTGACTGAAAGGTAGTCAGCCTTTAATGTGTACCACATTAATCTTTTGGGGAAAAAAACAAGGGTCAAACCACTACACTTATCCCTCTCCCCACAAAATAATTATGTGAGCCTTGTCCCAACAATGGAGTTGTCACACTATAGGCAGTGGTGGGTTTCATTTTTTTTACTACCGGTTCTGTGGGTGTGGCTTGTGGGCATGGCTTGGTGGGTGTGGCAGGGAAAGGTTATTGCAAAATCTCCATTTCCTCCCAATCAGCTGGGACTCAGGAGTCAGAGAATAGATGGGGGAGGGACCAATCAGAATTTTTACTACTCAAAATTTCTGCTACCAGTTCTCCAGAACTGATCAGAATGTGCTGAAACCCACCTCTAACTATAGGGCAATCTCTTAGACATAGCCCTCAAAACTCTGAATAAAAGAAAGCATAAATATATTCATAAAGCCCACAAAAATTTAGCTATATAAAATTATTTATTGTTGCAGTTTTGAAATCTATTATTTGCCATTTTTCCCCATTTATGTACTAAGTGTTGTGAGGACATTCTGGCTACAACTTTTGTCATCACACTGATTGCCAAGTTGATTTGGTAGGCTAGGCAATTGTTGCCTTCATCCCTCACTGCTGCTTGTGTGTCCTCCTAAAGCTGTGTGCTTGAAAGAAAAGGTGAAAAGGAATGTAAAACTCTCTGGTATACAAGAACCTCACAAAAAATTATTTTTGGTATACTGGAACCTCCAAAAAATTCAAGGAAGGCTTGAATATTTTTAAATAAAGTAGATTATCTGGAAAATACATAACTAAACTGAAAGAAAAATCATCTCAACACTACTCTTTTTTAACCAATAAAATATATAAAACCACTGGAATTTACAGAAAAATGTGCATCTCAGTGAATCAAATTAAATAACTAATTTGTTTCATGTATAAAGGTGAATATACTTGTCCCAGGATAATGTTGCAGCATCCAATCTGGGTTGGTCAATGTGACCAGAGGTTTTGTCTTCTGAGCTTTCAGACTCATCTGAGCCCATCCTCAGTCTATCCTCAATTCATTTTAATATTCCTACGTTGTTCTGGCAAAATAAGAAAATTATGTGCTACTTGAAAAATGTATTTATTTAAATCTACTTGTCATTCACAAAATCACATGACAATTTATATATCACATTATATTAACATAATGTGAATTCTCTGTCAAACTGAAATGTTTTTCTTAAAATTCTGTAAAAGAGAAGATTTAAGAGATCCTGCCTCTCATAACTGACTATAAAAGACAAGATCAGAACAGCTTGATGAAATAATCATCTAGAATGTAGTTTGAGGACTTACCTCAGAAATTTGGACTTTGGCCAGCTTAAACCAAAGGAAACTATTGTTTAAAACAGCCATAGAAGTGATGATGTATAGAGCCACATTTAAGACATATAAAACCCCGGGGAGAAAATAAATCACTTTCAAATCAGTTGTATGTGTTTTATAAATTGATCCTGAATATTAAATCCTATAATTCACTATACAATGAAAAGCATTAGTAATTTATTTAAGTCTCCTTATTAGTAATGCACTGCAGATAAAATAGACAGTTCATCTATCTGAGGCATTCTCAGACTCTTTTGATTTCTGCCATATGCTAGAAAGTTCTTCTGAAGAAATTATAAAAATTTTGGAGAACTTTTACATTAACGATGTTTTAGTATTGACAGTGGTCTTTATTAAGGAGAAAATATTTAAATTCTGCTGCATTTCAGAGTTGGAGCAGAGGTACAATTGGTAAGAAAAATATTCTTTCTTTAGCATTTCTTTAGAGGATAGGCACAGATAATAAATTTATATCATCCCTCAAAAAAACTTCTAATCATTTGGCAAAATAATTTAGATAACCAATATAATTCCATCATTTATATAATAATAACAACAACAACACCACCCACAACAACAATAACAACAGTAACAGAATTGTAATGGACCTTGGAGGTCATCTAGTCCAACACCCTGCTCATACAGGAGACCTATACTAGGGATTCAGACTGCTGACCTTTCTGATCAACAAACTCAGCATCTTAGCCACCTAGCCAGGCTAAGAACAGATGATGGTTTACCAAATGTACCCTCTGGTAATTTCATCAGGTATTTTTATTAACAAATGCTCTAAGGAAAGGTTTCTGATTTTCAGTCAAATGCCTCATCTTCTTTATGAAAAGTTTAATTCCATCAGCAGTGTCTGACAAAATATTCTTTCCATGGTAATGCCAAAACACTTATAATTGTTTGGAATAAAATAGATTAAATAATTATAATAAATATACTCAAAAATGTGCTATCACAATGGAAAGTGGAAATAAAAAAATGTTATTTTCAGATATTTATGATTCATGCTGTCCTTTGAATTTATTTATTTATTTTCAATTTCCACTTGGACTCCTGCCAGGAGATATTTATTTGACAGAAAGCAGCAAGAGAAACATAATATTATTTTAAACTATAAAATAATTTATATCAAATATTTTACTTTTGGGTTGTTGGATCGTAGTGTATAGCTTTGTTCTTGAAACTATAAACATTCCAGCATCACACTGTAGAATAACAATAAAAAGCACAAATCTTTTGCATAGTATTAAATGAACAGAGACAGTGAGCTCTTTATTTACAGTTATTGTCTAGATTTAAAAAATTCATAAAAACAGATGAATAAACATATAGAAATAATAACCCCTAGTGGGATGGATTGCCAAATGTACTGCTGTATTTTTTTGTTCCACAGATCTCATGCTTTCAGGTACAATAGAGAACAAGCATTTTATATATTGCAGTGAATTTCAACATATAGATCATCTTAGTTTTTTCATACCACTCCTCCTGTCACAAAGAGGCCAAGCAATAGAAAAGTACATGATGCACATCTGGTAATCAAAAGTTCTTTGAACTCATCCATTTCCGTCATTGTTTTTTAAAAAAAGGCTCTTTCACGTGTACATAAACAGGTTTTGTTTTGTTTTTTTGTTCTTGAGAGAATCCTATGCATCACATTAATATATATAATCTATTTTCTTTTTTCTTGCTTTTAAAACCAGGTATGTACAGAATTGAGTGCTGGTTTCTTTTTAATAGTTTTTCAAGTCAGCAAATGGTAGGTGTCTTCTAGTTATTTAGGAAGCAACATTACAACACACACACACACACACACACAGAGTGAAATCTTAAAAGAAAAAATACAAGGGGAGAAAAGCCAACCTTGTGAGAAAAAAAGGTAAATTATTATCATTAAGATGTTGAGAACAGAATGTATTCCAATAGCAATAATTCTGTAGTTACTTGAGTTCAAATTGACATGCTTTTCCCTGTATATAGACTTTATATTCTCAGATGTGGTATTCCATGTAGAATATAGAATCTCAGTGATACACAAAAGTTAGTCACTGTTATTTACAATCCAAGGTTAAACCCTGACAAACTTTCAGTTTGATTGTAAGAATAAACTGATCAGCTGGACTTTCCTGCCAGCTGTGATAGTTAAGAAATGGGTAATACCGTTGAGAAGAAGGTTGCACAAACCTAGAAACATTTGCTGTTCTGTCAGAGGTTTGGATCAAAACAAATAGTATATTGTCAAAATACATTAAAACCATATTAGAAAAGTCCAGAAGCTGGCAATTCAAGTTGATTAGAACTTTCCTGGCTGAATAGTCATGAGCATGCCCTTGGATTATTATTCATTTCAGGCTGGCATTTGGCCAGGAACCTCATCTTGACTGAAGTGTTTCTGGCTTGCAATGGTTCTTCTGATTACAGAGTTGATCCACTTCATCAAAACAGCAGGTAATATCACTACTAGTAAGTTGATAAGATAAATAAAATGGTCTTTTGCCCACTCTTCTGATATCGTTGTGTTAATCAAAATGTCTCCTGGTCTATAGTTTTATGGAAAAGATCATATGCCGAAAAGTTTTCAAGCAAACCTTGTACTAAATAGAAAAGTCAGTTATGAAAAAATTGTGACCCACAAACAGCTTTTCATTCAAATGGTTGACATAACAATTATAGAAGTGTCTATATTTTCAGGGCTGTTACCATCTTGAAAAAAAAGAAAAGAAGCCCAACCACATAGCAGACGTGATTATGGGCTTTCCCTATAGAAAGCACAATATGAAATTAAAGTTGGTTAATTTCTACCTTATAAGTTTGTGACTATGGGAAGACTTGGTTTTAAAATAATCACACAAAGCACGTTAGTATACATTTCATAGAAGTTTCATTCAGAACTACATAGTGCAGAAAATTATATATTTTCTCTTTGTTTGTTTGTTTTCATATCAAAGCAACAAACCATAGTGGTTCTCATTCAAAATGCCAACAGCCCATAATTTGCAAGAAATGAATGTCTACATTTTTAATAAAACTGAATAAGCACACATTATTCCAATATTAGTCTGATCTTCATACAAAGCTAAATATAACTTATTTTCAAATAGATAGTCAGAAACTCCAGTGAACTTTATTATAATGTCTTTTTTTTAAAAAAAATATTTTTAAGAAGCTGTCGCAATACATTTAAATAAGGAAATGGCCTCATTATTGAGTATTGCATCAAAATGAAATGAAACAATTCATGAGAGAGAGAGAGAGAGAGAGAGAGAGAGAGAGAGAGAGAGAGAGAGAGAGAGAGAGAGAGAGAGAGAGAGAGA
>JANHFP010004756.1:39492-51416 GCA_032468135.1 Calamaria suluensis
CATTTTGTACCAGTTGGAGCTTCCGGGTGCTTCCAATAGGAAGCCCCATATAGAGCGCATTACAATAGTCCAGGCGAGAGGTGACCAGAGCTTGAGTGACTGTCCGCAAAGCATCCCGATCCAGAAAGGGACGCAACTGGCGTATTTGATGGACTTGATACATGGCCCCCCTGGTTTCCTGCTTGTGCAGAGGATTGGACTGGAAGATCTCCAAGGTCCCTTCCAATGCTTATTCTATTAAGTGCTTCATGGGTGGTAAATACAACTAACTGGCAAGCAAAATCTCACACTTTTTACATATCTGTCAAATACAGTGCACATGTCTGATCACATGACATATGAGGATCTATATAACTTCTTACCTATAAGATATAGTACCCAGATTTATGGATCAAGCCCTCCAATTTTATATTCATAATACTCAGAGTGCCCAAGGCATTGCTAAAATTTGATTAATCTTATTTGTGGGTGCAAAAATGTCTCCGCAGTAATTTGTCCTAGACTCCATCTAGGAATAGTAAGAATGCATTGAAAATAATAAAACAGCCATAGGCAAGAAAATTATCAGAGGTGACGTTTGAAATGCACACTACAGGCAGAATCTCCAATTTCTTGCTTTGGATCCAAGCTGCACTGTATTGTCTTTGGATTGACCCATACCTGCTTCAAAGAATAAGCAGCACAGTTCTGAGTGCAGGTATGGCTCAATCTAAAGACAATACAGTGCAGCTTGGATAAAGGAGATGAGAAAAAGGGGTGGAGTAGTTGAAAGAACTTGTAATTTCAGCAGAAATGGTGGAGAACAGAGCAAGCAAGATCAAGAATTGGTCAGCATCAAATGAAGATATTCTGTATTGTTCCGGTTGAAACATCTGACTAGTCTACACTTACTTATTCCCAAACTGTTTAATAACAGTTAAACAGGGAGAACTGTAAATTGGTTAACATATGACAAAACGTAGCTAATAATAAAAGATCCAACCAAAAGAATAGCACCAGGCAACTACAGACCAATTTACCTGCTTATCAACAACTTTAAAAGTGCTAACTGGTCTGGTAGCTGATTACATCTGGTTGAAAACAAATTCTTTCTTCTGAGCAGAAAGAAAAACTGCTCAAACAGCAGAAGGACAAATGACCAGCTGGTAAACATTGACTACTTTGGAAAATTGTAAGAGAAGGAAAATCAACTTGAATGTAGGTTGGATTGATTGTAAGAAGGCATTTAACTCCCTGCCACATGATTGGATAATCAATTGCCTAGAAATATCAGGAATCAGTAGAAAAGTCAGAAGCTTTGTGCAAAGATCAGTGAACAATGGAAGACACAATTGCTGGTCAATGGTGATTGACTGGGAGAATTTAACATCAAGAATTTAACATCTATAGGAGATTCACTATCACCACCATTGTTTGCCATTGTACTGATTCCTCTGTCAAAAATACTGAACAAGTAGGCCAAGCTATGCTACATCCTGTAAATGGATGATCTGAAGCTGAATGGAAAAATACATTCTGAAATAAAATCACTGTTTTCCACACTGGCCATATACACAGTCAAGATATTGTAAAGGAATTTGGACAGGACAAATGTTCCATGCTTATCTTGAATAGGGGATAACACTTCATAGTGCTTCTAGACCTATATACCACTTCCTAATGCTTTACAGCTCTCTCTAAGCAGTTTACAGAGTCAGTATACGGTCCCCAATAATCTGAGTCAGACAAGTAGTAAAAACATCAAGTTGTTTTACTGGATGAAGAAGATTACCACAAATATCTATGCAATCTTCAGGCTAACAACATCAAGCACATTAAAGTCTAGAAAAAAGTTGGTAGTGAATACATTAGAAGAGTGAAGATCTTATCACCCAAACACAGTGGCAGGTATATCATCAAGGCAATGAACACCTGAGAAATTCCGGTCAGTTAGATATATAGCTGTAATATGGACTGGACTCAAGAGGAAGTAAAAAGCCATGGATAGGAGAACCCAAAAATAATGCCAATAAATTATGTTCTTCATCCACAGAGTATTGTTGATAGATTCTAATTTTCAAGAAGCATAAGATAGGCGTGAAATATGCATGTACATCAGATAGTTGAATAAGAAAAAAAAGGGAGATCCTGATTAATTCTTCAAGCAGAAGAACATTCATATGGTTAAAAATAAATGTCTCAAATAATTCTTTGTAACTTTAAATGAAATTCATTTTAAAAAGCAAAAGATGTTCCCAGGATGTTCTTCCATTATAGGCATTATTCCTCTCTTTTTCTGTCAGCTCTGTTGTTTGCTGAATGCTTTCACCACTGTTTTAAACTGAAGTTATGTAAGACATTCAGGTCTGTTTTATTTATGCTGTAATCTTATGCTCTGCAACCCATCTCATTTAGATTCATTTTTATACCATCACTCAACCCTGCTAACTGCATTTCCTCCACAGAAGAGATAAAATAAATTTTTAGAGCTTAATTCTGCAAGATGCTAACAGCATAAACATTTTAGCAGGATTTCTGACATCAAATAAACCAAATGTTAGATTAACTGTTGTGAATGTACATGTGTGGCTTTACATGCATTATTTAAATATATATATATTGATCCTTTTTAGAGTTGGATAATGAAGTGAGAAGGCCATATGCTCTACTTCTTATGATCAGTACCAAAGGCATAATTATTACCAAATTGGAGAGCAATAACAGTATATGTTTTAAAGACTAGCATAAATAATAAAAGATGTTTTAAAGACTAGTATAAATGTTTTAAAGACTAGCATAAATAATAAAATGGTCAACTCCTGTGGTGGAAGACAGCAAAACTCATTTGGCTCTGACATGGTCTGACATGGGAAATATGCAAAAAGATATACAAGTGGAAAGGCTGTTGAACTCTTTTACCTCAATATATGGGCATTTCACAAAGGATAGATTGATTTTGCACATCTGGATTTTGCTGGCAATCATTGCTCTTGGTTGGAGTAGTTGAAAAAATATAGCATGCATTAAGAAATATGTGTGAAAATCAAAGTAATATGTTTGGGATAATTTATTTATCAATGTAATTTATTCAGTGTAGAGGCTGCCCAAATCTAAAAGACTTTGGGAAATTAACAATGTAACAATAATAATATACAATGTAATGAGTCAGAAACAATATAAAGAAGGATCAAAATATCAAAATGATGAGTCAGAAACAAAATAAAGTAAAACGAAAAAAAACCCAAGATGGCAGTCCAGCAAACACACCTCACATGGGCTCTATCCCCCCCTATCCCAGGGACCTAAGAGAATGACCAGACTTTCCATAATTTTCATTTATTTAGTTTGTCTAACATGTACATGATAACAGGTATAAGTATAAACATAAATATGAGCATAGTAAATGGGTACAGATAAATGGAGATAGCAGGACAGGGATGGTAGGCATGTTGGTGTGCTTATGCATGCCCCTTTCAGACCTCTTAGGAAAGGGGTCAAATCAACAGTAGACAGTCTAAGGTTAAAGTTATGGAGGTTTGGGGATGTGTCATCATAATATCATCAGGAAGAGAGTTATATGAACTTCATTCTAGAAAGCAAATGCCACAATGAACACTCTTATCATCAAAAAGTTGTTACATCTAATTTCTTGGAGCTATGTGGATTATTATTCAGGAAACTGTGTAAAGGAAGTAAACTGTTTAAGGTTCTACAAAAGTCATCATAGAATAGCAAATATGTAGAGATACATCCAAAACAGAGTCTTACCTTTTACCAAGGTATGTTTATCTGTGGGTGATGAACGAGCAAGAACACGAAGTTTTGGCCATATCTTATCAATGCGTTCCTGCTCTATCTGAAAGTAGTAAAAAGGGTAACAAAAAGAATGCATTTCAGTGTCATTTTTAGAAATATCACTTTTAAGGATAAAAGAAATATTCCATTCTCCATTCAAATTAATATGCCATCTATTGTTGTCTGAATAATATTGTTGTACTATTTTTTAATATAGTGCTACTTTCAATATCTTGTTCTAAATATTCCTGATGAATACCAGATTATTTTTTCTTTGTAGTTTCTGCATCAGTTTTTTTTAATATAAATGAAATAGGAATTTTCTAAACGTACAAAAACACTTGTGATTAAATGTAGAATAGATTTTCTGTCATATCTTAGTGGGATCAGTCCTATTACGAATAATCAAAAAAAATTTATGGAGGGAGGGTGGAACTGAGGGAGGGAGGCTGACCTGTGTTTTACAGTTATGATCTATAAAAATATTAATAAAAGTGCTTTGCAACTTGAATGTACGCAAAAAGAATAACTGGATTTTGCGAATTTTATGTGCTATTTTACTCTTCCAGCTGGTAAACCGTGGATTAAAAAAACTCCATTAGGACACAATAGCTCAGGGTTGAAGTATGAAGTCATTGGTGCTCTCTGAATTTGCTTGGAGACATTTCATTACCCAACTAGATAGTATCATCAGTATAAGGAACTTAGCTGAGTTTCCACTAATGATGTTACCTAGTTGTGTAAGAAAACATTTGCAAGCAAATTAACAAATTCAAAAAGCAACAAGAACGTCATATTACATAATCTCTTTAAAAAGGATTGCAAACTAAGCTTCAATCCTGCTTTTGAGAAATGATGAAAAATAGTGTTTATCAATTCTGATATTGTTTCCAGGAAAGTGCAATTCACTTATTAAAAGGAACAGGGAACTGTATGGAGCATTCCCAAACAGTACTATGTTTTGATACACAAATGAGTAATAATGAAAACTGAAATATATGCAAGGGTTTGAATTACTCTTGACAATTTCTATCAGCATTAAATAATGCACTATTGCCATTTTTTAATTATATCTCTTGCACAGAAAACTGAAAAAAATTGGGTTCCACATATTACATACAAAAGCTCTTTCCAGTTCTTTAACAATTGGACTGAATATATGCTGTTCTGCACATGACTTACATCTCCCTTCTCATTTCGAATCCTTCGATTAAAATCCTTTCCTTCAATACAGAGGAAATCTTCACCAGGGTGAATAATTCCACATTTTATGGCAATGGCACGAGCTGTATTGATATTATCTCCGGTAACCATGCGGACTGTAATTCCAGCTCGCTGGCACTTTCTTATGGCTTCTGGGACCTAATCAAACAGTGACATGGAATGGAAGAAGATGGAACAGGGAAGCAGTATAAAACATAATAATAACTCATCAGAGCTGTACTTTGTAATAAAGTATTTCCAGATATTGAAAACTGCACCATTAGTAAACGAAAACAAGAGAGACATCTTGGGCCTTTTGGAGTTGCAAGACTATACAGTCCCTAAGAACAACATATATGGCAGAGAGATTCTGAAAAGTTTGCAGAATGCCATGTACTCTAATTACTAGTTTATAGACTTATTTTTTTATGTCCTCAGAAAGAAACTGATTGCTGGTGAGGAATGGATATTTTACTTTTGAAAGAAGATGAAAATCATATCAAGATCTTGCTCATAGTTCAAAACAGAATTTTAAAAGGATTTAATTTGGAAAAAAAAATACTAGAAGCATAAGAAATCATAATACTAGAAAGAAGACATGGGTTAAATAAGCAAATATCAACACAATGGCACCAATTCGTTCTGCTGTTTCTTTAGTGTAAAATAACAATGTCCTTTTACCTGGAAAGCAAATAGCATTTTTGGAAGTGGAAAAGAACTGCTAGTGAAGGATCACATTTCTCATACACCACAACTGTGCACTGCCATGGTGATAAGCTTGTTTGAATCAATTATTAGGATGTTCATGTTTGTACAGAGCAGGGCTGGGCTTTTCTTGATCTCCAAGTTCTACATTTTTTTCTTTTACCCCCAATTTTTATTATGTGTTACAAATATTAATCCATTCTGTTGTTTCTCTATATTGATCTTTTCAATAAAATGTTTAAAAACTATTAACAATCTATTATTGAAAAGCTTGGAATATTGAGAGTAGAAAAGAGAAAGAAAAAGTGTTCTATAAATATTAATTACAGTTTAACATGGCAGCATATGTTAACTTCTCATCCGGGTTGAATGTAACACTGAAGAACCACTACAACACATAGCAAAATAAGATTTTTTTAAGAGATTAAGGGTTGCAGTGGACATGGCAATGAGAGAAGAGTTAGAGTTGTGGGATATTTTTAAATATAGCGTTAATCCAGGGATAAAGTCCAGCAGGTTCTGACAGGTTCTAGAGAACCAGTAGCGGAAATTTTGAGTGGTTCAGAGAACTGGCAAATATCACCACTGGCTGGTCCCACCATGGGGTGGGAATGGAGATTTTGCAATAACCTTCCCTGGGATTTGTTTAGAAAGTAACCCACTATGTTGTTGTTGTTGTTAGTTGTGAAGTCATGTCCAGGCCCATCGCAACCCCATGGACAAAGTTCCTCCAGGCCTTCCTCTTCTCCACCATCCTCTGGAGTCAACCCAAGCTCATGCCCACTGCTTCAGTGACTCCATCTAGCCACCTCATTCTCTATCGTCCCCTTCTTCTTTCACCCTCAATCTTTCCCAGCATTAGGTTCTTCTCTAACAAGTCCTTCCTTCTCATTAGGTGGCCAAAGTATTTGAGTGTCATCTTTAGGATCTTTCCTTCTAAAGAACAGTCAAGGATGATCTCCTCTAGGACTGACCAGTTGGATCGCCTTGCAGTCCAACCCACTATAGGGATGGCTTAAGAATGGTTCCTCTATTTTGTAGACCAATTATCTCAATCTTTCTACTGTCTATTGAATTGAGCAATTCCTCCATCAGCCACAGGGAAATCAGTAAAATTTATTTTATCTTCATGTATTTTATATCGACATTCAGAGTTCCCCATTATTATTATTATGTAATGACTATGATAGCTTTTTCTCTGAAAGATTGCCTTCCTTTCCCTCCAGGCATCCAGCTGTTGGTAGAAGTGCTAATAACTAAGCATGTATCTTAATTCAGTTATAACTACTGATTAGTTCCTAAGAAAGAGAGAAATGTAGATATTGCAACCTTTGGTAAACCCACAAATGAATAAAATGTGAAACATAAAATAAGCAAATAAATGAATCTTTGAACAAATTTGCAGATCAATGCAGTTGAACTGATTTGAAATTAACTGGATCTCAACTTTTTAACACAAATGTAAACAGGATTGTCTGATTATGTAAATTCAAACCATAGGAGAAATAGCTACTCCAGGATCTAACATTTCAGAAGTGAAGATTGGCTTTCCAAGGACACTTAATCTTCAAATTAAAATCTTTAGGGTTAATTTCATACATTTTTTTTCAATATATATTTGGAAATTTTTATCTGGGATTCGTAGCACAGTTGCACATGAAAAAAAGCACTCAAATTACCTTTAACACAAGCTGGGCTCTGGTGAAATAAATGTTGAGGTATCACTTTTGTCAAAAGAAAGCAATCATATGAGCCATTCTAACCTACTTGTTCTGCTGTACTATGGCCCATACTTAAAAATCTCCATGTGGACCTAAACTAGAGATGTGTGAACTACTGAAAACTCTCCACATTGGTAGGTCATCATTGCTATATCAGATTTTCTTTTAAAAAAGCAAATAAACTATGATTATAATACTCTTCTCAAAAGAGTATGATTGTGAAAGCAAAAATAAATAAATAGTTAAAGCAGTCCTCCATGAGTCAGCAAAATCTTCTAGTTGTGTTAAATTTCTATCCCATTCAAAGAAAAGTTATAGTTCCCAGTCAGAATTACTATACCATTTGTTCTGGTGTTTTAAAACTTGTCTTACTGTGTCTAGAAATAGACGGGCAGAGGAGGCTGCTACTACCTGAAGAGCTTCCTACCTGAAGAGTTATCTTTACTTGCATGTTACTGAAGCAATTGGTGAATAACACAGGGCTGTCAAACTCCCGGCCCATGGGCTAGATGCCTCAAGTGCCGACCATGCCGACACCCGGTTTAACAAAGGGGGGGGAAATTGGCCTATGATGCTGCCGTGATTATGTGAGTTTGCCACCCCTGAAAGACTATCTCACATGTCCCCCAGCCATTGCACAAGCTGCTTCCCAAACCCAAACCTTTCAAATCAAACCTTTCAAATCAAAGAGTGAAAGGACTTTTCTATCAAAATGAATGAGAATGGTTGAAATCAATGCTAGTTAATTAGTTAAGAGTCATAAAGTCACATCTGATTCTGGGGCATTCTATAAATGAAAGCTTGCCATTTCAACCTGTAAAGGCTCTCCATTTCTTTGATTGCATCTATTCATTGCCTTTTTCTTGTGCTACTTTGTTCTTGTTCATTGCCTACTTACATTACATTCCAAAATTATGTGAGATTCTGCTGGCTGCACATCACCTCGAGGGAGCAATCAAGCCTTTCTGTGGTCAAGGAAGGTCTGGTTCTTCTTGCAATCCTTGGCACTTTTCATGGTCATTGTTCAGAAGCAGCTACATTTCTCTTTCACTTTCTCTGTGTTTAATGTTTACAGACTTCCCATGCCCAACAGACATCTAGTGGTTTAACTATTCTGATCTTTGTTCTTCTTGAAAAAGCCCTTCTGCTTTACAATCTGGTCTAGGTCTGCTAATGTTTTTCTCTCTAGAATTAATTTCCAGCACCCTGTCCATCTTTATTTTAGAGACTAAGGAAACAAATGTTTCTACCATCTTCCTTTCATCAATTGCAAATTCACTAAGCATGCAGGTTAACATAATATTTGTCTTCTTAAATGGAGGGGGTTTCACACACCTTAAATAAATGAAATGAGTATTAGCAAAATAGTTCAAGTCCTTATAGTCAAATAAGCATTCTAAAGGAGTTCACATAGTCATATTGTTTTTATATTGCATTATGTTTGGAAATATTGAAAAGTTGACTTTTTGAAATGACCTGGTGTTTCTTTTACTACCAACAGAGGGGAAAAAACCCCAAGCGTCTGAGCTTCTTGGACTTTTTGTTTTGCTTTAGAGTATTTTTACCTCTGGTCTTACAGGATCTTCTATGCCAACCACACAAATGCAGGTAAGATCAGTTAAAATATCATTTTCATTGTCCCATTCTGGTTCAGGATCATTGGGAAAGTCTCGATAAGCAACACAGATGGTTCTCAACCCATCACAGGCCATGGGCTCAATCACTTTCTTAACCATCTCATCTCTGTCACGAGGTCTAAAAATGCGAGTCTCTCCTGCAGCATTAAGAATCTTAGAACATCTGGAAAGAAAGGAAAACAGATGACTATATCACAAAGCAAAGAAGTAAGATTCAACAATTGAGATGGATGAATGAGATTATGGCATTTAAAATAAATATTTTTTAAAAAATAGCAGCGGCAACGTGGATCATACCTGCTTCAAATAATGAATGATGAAATTCCATTTGATAAAATAAAGCTTTTCTCAAACAGAGACTCTTTACAGTCTCCCTTTATGTATTAGTCCAAATTATCCCCAAAGCAAGTACTTATAATAAAGAAAAACAGATATTGGTGAAACTTGATCAGTGACACTTCATACATATTTTACTCAGAATTGTCCAATAAATGATGATACACTAAAAGAACAAATGTCTTACAAGTTTTTCATAAAAGAATGTCCCATTGTTTTTATGGAGATTTGGAGTTTCATTAGGGATACATCTATCTGATTGACTGTCTGTGCCAGTAGTATATTTATATTTACAAAGCAACCTCCATATAGAATTAATGAAAAAGGGTTCAAAACAAATACCGTGCACATACTTCTTTAGGACAATTTCGGAAGCCCCTTTGCTATACATTCGGAAGCTGTCATCTGGCATTTTAATGACAGTGCTCATTGACTTTCTCACTGAGTTAAACGTGTAAACTTTGTAGAGTTTCTCTTCAGGCATTTGATTCCGAACAAGCTGATAATCCTGCTTTAGATCCACCACAAATCCAAGCAATCCACATTCTGTCTTGTTGCCAACCTGACGAGGTAGACCACCTTCTACTTCTGGTGGCTAAGGAGAGAGAGAAAAAAAATGGACTTCAGGGTTTGTCATTTACAATCCTCACATGTGATGTGATGACATGTAGTTCTTCTCTATTATTGTTGTTTTCAGATAGTCCTCTCCTTATGATCAGAAATCAGGACTAGAACTTCTGCCATTAAGCAAACCATGCAGTTTCCCCCATTGACTTTGCTTGTGGAAATCCCCCAGGCTAGGTTGTAAATGCTAATCACATAACTCCAGGTCAGTGCAGTCAAAGCACCCTTGTAGCTTTAACTTTGCCTCCTTGGTCCAAGTTGTCACTGGTTTAATTGTTGGTTTTGTGGTTTTAAATCTTTGCCTGTAAGCAGTTACAAGGTGAATTGTGCAATGATCAGAGTGTCCCACAGTTGCTCATGGTAAAGACCAATAAGCATATTTTAGTGTTATGTATCAATGGTTAAAAGTATTCCTGCTCTAGTGGGACAATTGACATGCTGAAAGTATTTTGATAGCTTATAGTGAACTATAGAAGGAATAGATTAGATATCCAGCCCTTGCTTATCAATGGAGACCGATTGGAGGAAGTGGCCAGTTTTAAGTTTCTGGGTGCTATCAAAGAAGAGAACCTGACCTGGGACACTCGCATTGCAGGACTGGTCAAAAGGGCCCAGCAGAGATTATACTACTTGAAACTTCTCAGCAAACAACAACTGAATGAAAAACTGCTGGTGACCTTCCACCACAGGGAGTATTTTAACCTACTGCAGCTGTGTATGGTTTGCCAATTGCACAGTGGCAGATAGGGCAGCACTCCAGAGGTCATTGCCCAGACGATAGTTGGTTGCCCTCTCCCTTCTTTGGAAGAGCTTTATAGATCCCACTGCTTTAAGAAAGTTCAAAACATTCTTAAAGATCAATCTCATCCTGGGCACCCTTTTTTTTTTTCAACTACTACCATCTGGCAGACAGTACAGGATAATAAAAACAAGGACAAATAGGCTGAAAAACAGTTTCTATCCCAGGGCAGTAACTATATTGAATTCTACTATATAATGCAATATTAATACAATATTGGTTTTCAGTTCAATTGTATAGAATGTGAAGAATGTGTGTTTGAGTTTTATTTTTATAATTACGGTATAATATATACGCTGAAGATGGCATTTAATTTTGTTGTACAAGGTACAATGACAATAAACTAAACTAAACTAAACTAAAAGTTTTACATTCCCTTTATCCTCTTCAAAGTTATAAGCCATTTACCCTTAATGTCATATAAATGCAAAAATATGAATACCAGATAGCAGAAAAACACACTTAAACACATACACTAACTCCTATAAAAATATTTGGAATGTTAAAATAAGCTACTGATGAATGTTCAGCATCAGATACAGCTATGGACAGTGTTAGATATGGAATAGATAGGCACCAGAGCCAATCATGAACAAGTAGGCTAGAGCAAGAAAATCAAGCGCGCATCAGTGGCTGAAGCCACAGGCAGCTCCTGTTTAAAAGGCTAACATTGCCATTGCTGTTTCTGGAACCTAATAAACCTGGTAACTGGCTGCAACTGTCTCACATCCTTTTATTGCGCCCATTATTCAACACTGGCGACAAAGGTGAGATCTAAGGACAATAGACACTAGGCCCATCAGATATCCACGTGGCAATCAGCGGCCAACAGACAGGCCTTCTTCCTGGATTTGGTACTTATGAGAGCATCTTCAAAGATACTCTCAATATACAAACAGGGTTATACAGGACAAGGCAATAATCTATCTATATTCTGGTCTTCAGCATTTAGGGTTCAGTGTTATCATCTAGAATTGTACCTGACTGCACATAAAGCCCATTGTATCCTGCAGTAATAGTACTTTAGAAATATTCTTCACAGCAAGTCCTCTGTAAAGAAAATGGAATAAAAATCCAGAGAGAAGTCATGGGAGGACAAGTGCCTTCATAAGTCTTAAGAGACTC
>JANHFP010004756.1:62470-73849 GCA_032468135.1 Calamaria suluensis
TAAACAACATTACAATATATATTTTAAAATTAAAATGATTAGAATGATTAAAATAATATTTCTGACTCAAAATTCAGTACGGTTTTCTAAGAAGAGAGGCTGAACTAGAAAACCTCCAGGGTCCCTTTCAATTCTATTACTCTGTTACTGTTTCTATCACAAAATAAACTAAAAGAACTCAGTGAAATTGTTAAATGGGCAGAAACAGTGTCCTGTGAGCCTTAAGCTTGTCTTATGGCCAGAATTGGACCTGATACTGAACTATCTTATATCACAATCTTTCATGCTGCATTGTCTTGGAAAAGAAAAAAATAGCCTGAAGAACAAAATGGAGATTTGGGCCTAAGAATCCTTGAAGAAGAATCTGACTATTTTCTGAACACATTTCTGAACAAACATTGGGTACTATGGAGCTTTTTATGAAATAAAATGCACCAAAGAACTGAAGACACTCCAGCATTCAAAACAAATTCTCCTCCCTCCCACCTGCTCCCAAAATTCTCTCTAGGAGTCCGCTAACAGTTAATGGCAATGATAGAGTACAAAGTGTGCTCATCACAACAGCAAGTGCATACAGCTTCCTTAATACCGTTAGAAAAGCTTAACTCTGTAAGTAGGTCTTATTCTCCTAATGAAAATCTCCATTGCCCTTAAATATTTAAGACTAGCTCCTGGTTCCAACCAAATGCATGAATATAGTTTAATTTACTAACAAAATATCATTGTTTTGAAAAATTTACTGGCAAATAACATTATCCTAACATTAGCATGATAGCTCAGTGGTTAAAGGGGGCATGATGGCTCAGTGGTTAAAGAAGCTGAGCTTATCAGATGGAAAGCTGAAAACCTGGATTTGAGTCCTGAAAGTTGTACAACGGGTTAAACTTCCATTACCTGCCCCAGCTCCTGCCCACCTAGCAGTTAAAATATGCAAATACAAGTAGATCAATAGGTATAACTTCTGTGGGAAAGTAACAGCATTCCGTGCGCCTCACCATATACTAGTCAAGCTGACCAAAAGAGCTCAGAAATCTCTTCAGATTTGCTTCCTGCCTGCCTAAAAAACAAAAATGAGCACTGCCCCTTAGAATTGGACACATTAGACAGAAGAAACCTTTTCCTTTACCTTTAACATGATCCTGAAAGAATTGGGCATAAGTTGTTTTTTTATTATTATATTAGTTTTGAGATTGCTACTTACTTTTACAGAATAAGCAAGGGAAATGGTAACTGCCAGTGGAAGTCCTTCTGGAACAGCAACTACAAGCACAGTCACACCAATGATGAAGAACTTGACAAAATACTGAACATATACAGGTGTGCATTCAGGCAGCCATGGCTTCTTCTTGACAACGAAGTTTTCAATAGTAAAGAATAGTACTAAAATGATGACAGTGATTGCTGACATTACCAAACCTCCAAAAGACAAATATTTTTTATTGTAAGAGTAATTTCTTTTTGAGAGGTAACAATCATATTTTCAGAAATAAAATCTGCTCTTCTATATATTACCTCAGAATAGAACTTTCCTAGCCTAAGAAATATGAATGACAGACTTGCCCAGAGCCATTGTGTTACAACATGAGCTGCAAGCAAGCAAACAAATGATGTCAGATTGGATAAATCCAAGTAATTTACTAGCCTTTCTTTAGGACATCAGAAGGTAGAACAGTTTAAGTCAGTGGTGGATAACCTTTTTGCCATTCTTGTGTCAAAAGTGGGGGGTGCCCAGGGGGTTGCAAATCCACGTACCTACATCCATAATTCAATTTGCCCCACCCTTCCTAGAAAGACTCTTGAGCCTCAGGAGTGAAAAATGGGCCTTTTCCATATCCCCAGGCCCTTCAGAGGCTGGAAGCAGCCTCTTTCCCAACTTCTGGTGGGCCCAGAAGGCCCAAAAATCAGCTGACCAGCACCCACATGCACATCAGAGCTGAATTAGGGCAACCCTCATGTGCCTACTGATATGACTCCACGTGCCACCTGTGGCACCTGTGCCATAGGTTTGCCATCATGGGATAGCCTTTAGTATAAAATAGTTCCATAAATGCTATAACACTTTTCTCTTATTCTTGGAGGGGATATATTGTGTTAAAAAGGCAATGGGGAAAAGAAAGGGAAGGTTCTAGGGCTTGTGGCCCACAGGCTGGATGCATCACGCTTTGGCCACATCAACACCAAGTTTAGAGAAGGGGGGAAAAGTCGCAGTACGTCACATGAAGATGCCATGATGCCATGAGTTTTACACCCCCATTCTAGAGGAAGGATTATGGGGAAGGTTATAAATACCTATAAAATGGAAGAAAAACAAAGGCAAGAAAGGTGAATTTAGTCCCTGATTCCAGATGGCCGAGGTTTCTAGGGTTAAGGATGAAGACTGAAATAGACATTAGAAATTTCAGTAAGGAAAATTGTTAGAAAAGAGGATGAGGAATTTCCCTTTGAATTTCCTTCAATAACTTGGAATTTGGGGCACAGCTTTCAAACTCGTAGTAAAAAATGCTTAAAAAGTTAAAAAAAAAGTTCCAAAGATCAGCTATGGGACAATCAGCTGTGTCACACGATCCTTGGAACTTTTTTAAAAAACTTTTTAGAGCATTTAAAAATGCTTTAAAGCATTTTTGTAAAGCATTTTGTAAAGCACATGTAAAGCATTTTATTTTTAAAGCATTTCCTGGTAGTAAAAAAAAATGTTTAAAAAATAAAAGAAAGTTCCTAAGATCAGCTGTGCAATGCATGATTGTTGGAACTTTCTTTTTTACTTTTTTTTTTAGCAATTTTTACTAAATACCGGCTCCAGCATATCGGCCCAAACCTGTAACATTACACTCCTGGGTAGAGTGCATTGCTCTCTCAAATTTTCTAGGACAGTTTCTAGGACGTATGTTAGAAATCTAACATCAAAACTGAGAACACTACTCTAATACAGTTTTTCACTTATTATATATGCAATATCAGTGTGCATCTTACCTGCTTTGCCTATTTGGACAGCCAATTTAGTTAGCTTTCCTTGGAGGACAGATTTCTCTTTCTTAGGCATGTTGGTTTTCCTCTTGTCTCCCTCTCCACCTTCACCACTCTTGAGTGGCTGCATCTCCATTGCAGCTGCCCCATCTTGCTGTTTGGCTTAAATACAAAGCAGTATTTGGGGGGATTATACATTCCTTAAAAAAGCTTAAGAACCAGAATTATAATTTTAATAGGATTATAAATAACCATTACTGATTCTTCATACTATAAAGAGCTTTTCACTACGTTATCTTCAGTCTGGATGAATTAATCGATGCAGCTGATCTATGCATTCAGCTACAAACTGAGTAATTGTATATTATTAAATAAAATATATGTTTACTACTTTTTACAATATATGTGTTTTATTTACAATTTCATAATCATAAATCTACAATTTCTCCAATAGTGCTATAGTATTTGATGGTATGCTTTGAATTTATACAACGTTTCTATATGAATTAAAAAGAATTTAATTTAATGTTTTTAGTTTATATAGTTTTTTTGGTTTTTTATGATTCTAAGCTGCCCCAAGTTATCTTGATGCAAGCCTATGAATTTTATAAATAAATAAATAAAATTTAATATCTGAAAATACTTTCAATTTTTCTCCATGGCAGTCAGAAGGTGGACTGAATCTATGGCATATATACAAACCTCTATGAAGACTTCCTTTAAAATCTTTAGGCAAATCAACACTGAAGTACTCCACTTTTTCATCAGAGACTTGGGTTAAGTTAGAGATAAGTAATCTGATATCTACCAGATGTTTTATTAGTCTCCACTTCCCATATTTGTTCATACACACTGGGAATTGAAGGAATTGACTACCTGTTCTGTGGCTGTGGCTTGTAGGTGGGCATGTGACAGGGTGGGCGTGGCCAATTTTTATTTTTACTTTTTTAAAGCCATTTTTCTACCTAAGTATTCACTGGAATAGGTAAATCAAAAGGCTTTTAAAATGGGAAAAAATCCTCCCACGAACCCAGCTGAGCTGTTGGTGATCAAGGAGGCTTTTGCACCCATTTTAAAAGCCTTTTTTCTACTTAATCCAGCAAATACGTAAGTAGGATTTTTAATACTTAAAAAGGTTTTTAAAATGGGAAAAAAACTTCCCAGGATCCCAGCTAAGAGCTTGCTGGGTAAGTCATTCCCCTTTAAATTAGCATGGAAGGAAGGTAAGGAGATGAAGGTAAAGGAAGGGTGGGGGTGGCTCCAGAGAGGTGAGGAATGATGCATTCCCCAATTCCTTTGACGAGGGCAGAAAGTGGGTGGTGGTGGCTCGGGTGGCCTGGGGCCTTGGGGAATCACAAATCCCTGGGCCCCAGGCCCCAACACATAGTGAAGGGCAAGTGGGCGGCATACATTCTTTACTTTTGCTGAGCAGGTGAGGTGACTAGCAACTGTCTGGGCCATGTGGGAACTTATAGAGGGTGGAGGAGGGTGGGTTGCCCTAGCAACTGGAAGCTCCAATCATTAATCCTCGCTACTTGGTTATTCTGAACCAGTCCAAACCACAAGGCTTTCCCCCTGGGGTCCTACCTCCAACACTCCTCTGTCACCATTCCCTTGGCTCTTAGAACCCCCATGCTGCCCTCCTGACCTCTTAGCACCCCCTGCCACCCCTCTTGCCTCTTAGTGTCCCCCTAAGGCATCCCACCATCCCCCAGGGGGCCGTACCACCCCCTTTGGAAACCACTGATTTAAATGACCACAAGCAATATACTTCTTTGATACTTCTGTAATAACAAGCTACTTTTTTGAACTCTACCATTTTTTAAACTTCTTGTTTTAGATGAATTCCTTTTCTACACCTTCTTTTACTATGACAATACAAAACATGAATATGCCTGATCTGACCATTTTCATGAGATTGCACTTTTACTATTCAGTATGTCATTTTTATGTCTTATCCACCATTCATTATTTTTTCCTAATAGAACTGATACTTACATCACAAAACTGGCAGGAGCTTCTAATTAGCCTAATTTTCAGTGATTAAATTTCTCATTCTCCCTACCCTACCCTACAAATACCTCCAGTGGAAGGAAAGACTGACAATTTGTGACTACTTGGTATTTACCCCAAACCCAGCTCCCAATTTGAACCTCACTGATATTTTGTTCTCTAAAGTAATTTTGACAATCTCTCTTGATATAAAGAACATTACCTTTATTCTGGTTGTTTTCCATATTCCCATCCTGCATTTTGCCTACATGATAAAAATTGTAGCAGACAAAAAAAAAACCAAATAACAAACAAACAGAAAACAAAACACACAATAAACAATCAGTACACAGAAAGATCATGAGACGGAGAAAATTTAAATTTAAAAAGCAATAAAAAGTATGATCATGTTTTAAACAAAATGTAATGCTCATTGAGATATTTATATGCACAAATGATCTTCCTGGACAAAATTTTGCAACTAAATTAATACATTTGCCACTGAAGACTTCCCCATGAATTATGTATTAATAACAGTCATACATATTTTAAGGCAGGATGGTTTGTATAACTCAGCACCTAAATTAATCATTCCAAATTATCCAAAGATGTATTTTTCAACAGCAGCAGGGGGAGGGAAAAGCAAAGGGCGATAGACCAATGAAAGAAGCATCATGGCACAAATTCTGGCCCTGTTCCATGGTCCCATAACGTCCCAAAGAAGTATATTCTCACTTCTGTCATTCTGACAAAGTACTGAGATCTTATGGGTGCCATTTTTCAAATGTTTCATACCAGTAATTATGCAGAAATTTCTATACTGGGCATCTTATTGTAACCAACTTTTAAAAAGCTCTCTGTACAACTTTAAATGTATCATATTATAAAGGAGCTGGTCACGTATTTAAAGGACCTGGAATGGTTTGTCATCTTCTGCTGCTTCCTAATCCAGGGGTGTATTAAGATGGACTCAGTTAGGATTGACATGAATTTCAGAGAAGAACTTAATCATATCATCTCATCTAATATAGAACCAATTTAGTGTGGTGGTTAAAATCACAATCTCAAGTATGGGAGATTGTAAATTCCAGGTCAATCTTAGAAACAAAACTATCTGGGTGACCTTGGGCCAGTCTCTCAGGCCTAGAAAAGAAGACAATGTGAACCAATTTTGAAATCCTGTCAGGAAAACTGCAGACGCTTGTCCAGGCAGTCACCAGAAGTCAATAATGACTTGAAGGTATAACTATAATAATATAGTTTGTAATCAATACCAGCTTATTGATTTTTAAATCTCTTTGTCAGATGGAAGCCTGGGACCACAATGATTTCTGACCTAGCCATAGGTCATCCCTCTTAACTCAGAGCTTTAGTGTCATTTTAAAGGTGATTTTTTCCCATTTTTTAAAAAAGATAACAAGCCCAGTAGCTTGTTCTGACATCTGAAGAGTAAATAGGCTAATAAAAGCATTTCATAGTACTAAAACTGATGTTCTCTCCAGGCCCCTAAAATTAGCATTTTTCTTCTGGAATATTACTATAGAAGGCATAAGAAAAAAAATCCCCTCAATTTGTTTTCAACATTCAAGCTCCCTTTCTTTTGAATGTATTCAGAATACAGAAATGTTCAAAGCAGTCACAATAATTTCCAGGTCACGCTGCCTGGTGCTCATCCATTCCTAAACACTGATATCTCCTAGGGCTGCACTTTGCAGAGAAACCCTTTGCTAGTTCTTCAGTTCAGAAAACTCTGCTTTCAACAAATTTCAACAAATTTGAAGTTTCAACAAATAAGGAATAAAAATTGCTGATCAAATTCTAAATGGGAAGCTCAAAGGCAATAAAGCTTTTAGGCCACAGCAAAATCTAGGCATTGCCTCAGGCTAATAAAAATTAACCTTTTAGAAGTATTGCATTAAATGTTTTCCCAAAAAATAATACATGCCCTGATAATAAACCCAATCAGATTTTTGAGGCCATGAAAATAAGTCCAAGCACTTATTTCAGGGTTCAAAAAATATAAGACAGGCTCTTATTTTTGGGGAAACATTGTAGAAATAGAACTGTATTAAAAGATATGAATGCTAAAAATATTAGGAGTTTATATACATTTTCAGCATCTTTATTGATGCTATTTATGATATTTAATTGTATTTAAAACTTAACATAAACAAGGATTGTTATGGACATTATATTACAATATGCAAATCGAATAGGTCTAGGTATTTATCAAAAATCAGATTGTATCATATGATTAGTGACAAAATAGATGACAAAATAGTCCAAAATATTGACTTAAATATTAGAAGAACAAAATTCATTAAAATTTATGATAAAATCAATCTGTATTGATAGATGTCAAATAACTAAAGACAATAACAAAATTCCTGCGAAGGAAATAAAGATCAGTCTTCAATTCAATTATTTCCTCTAGAAAAGTGTTTGGTAACTCATAAATCATTCCACATTGATTTTAGCAATTCACTGCCATTCCTATACATTTTTTCCACTGGAATGAATGTGTATGTTTATATACAAACTCTCAAATAGGTACCTTCTACTATGTACTTTTAGAGAATAGTTTTTTCCTGAATTTGTAAGAAGGAATTGTATGTAATGTTAAGATTAGCAAGGAATCCTGCATGTCCAATTTATTATTATAGAACTGATTTTACTATTGTTTAACCATTATAGTCATTTGTCTGAAATGGGCAAATTTATATAATAGAAAGTATATAAATAAATTATGTACAATTTCCGAAAACTCAAATTAAACTCTTTTCTCTAATGAAAAAATCATGCCTATTGTTTGAAACTTGTTCTGAATGTTTTATATCCATTTTTCATGGAGAATACCTTTGTTGTATATGCAATTACCAAAGATTATTTCATGTTCTTTCTTCAGAAAAGGAAATATTATAATGTTGCCACGTGTTAAAATATTGGCAGACAAAATCCTTTGTCATTAAATCCTTAGAATGGAGAAAAATGTCCCCCAAGTTTCAGTTATGTCTAACTATTTTAAAACTCCTAGCCTGATATTTTGCAATCTACTTTTTATTGTATTTAAACTATAATTTAAGCATCTTTTCTCAATATTTTTTCTTCTTCACTGACACAGTAAGAGATGGAGCCTATTATGAAACTCCATAATAATTTTCAAACTTATACCTTTCAACATGCCAAAGACTGAAAGGAATCAAGCTCAG
This sequence comes from Calamaria suluensis, assembly GCA_032468135.1. NCBI lineage: Eukaryota > Metazoa > Chordata > Lepidosauria > Squamata > Calamariidae > Calamaria > Calamaria suluensis. Next base: position 70,636 of record JANHFP010004756.1, read on the forward strand.
GATAAAATGGATTCACAGCCAGAGGATACAGCCTCACCATTGAACTTTGACTTAAACAACCTCATTAATTTCTCTGCATTCTTGAGACACCAAATGGACCAAGAAGTGATTAACACTCAGACAGGTTTTCCAGGATGGCATCGTCTATAATAGCTGCCTATATCATACTTCACTGGCTAAGACTACTATGGAAATAATTTTCTATTTTTTTTTATTTTAAAAAGAAAAAAAATAGCCAGGAATATAGGGGCTTCTATCTCCTAGTTCTCTTCACTAGAGAACTTATCTTGCCATGGTTTTTCACTGCTAACCTGTCACAACTGACTTCCCTTGAAAGCTTCAAGTACCTACATAATAAGAAAAAAATGTCTACAAGCCACACATTTTTGTGCTTGCATATAATGTTTACACCTTTTCTACAGCAGGGGTGTCAAACCTAAGGCCCAGGGCCCAGATCTGACCTGTAGGGTGCTTAGATATGGCCCATAGGGCCACACTGGAAACACCCAAGGACTGGCCTGAGTGCTCTGGAAGCAAAAATGGACCTTGGGAAGCTGCAATGGCATCTTGCAACTCTCTGCCAGTGGAAAAGGAGCTCAAGAGGATGGCCCTCCTAAGCTCCATTTTCTCTGGGAGAGGGTTGCAGCCTCCCAAGCTCCATTTTTGATGCCAGAGCACTCAGGCCACCCCAGACTCCCCTGACACATGTGACGTCAAGCTTTCCATGCCCACCCAGCCCCCAAGGTTAAACACAATCCTGATGTAGCCCTCAATGAAATTGAGTTTGACACTCCCTGTTCTACAGATTGCTTTGGTGGATATGACATTTTTCAATTCCACATTATCTATTACAGGGCTTAGCCTTACAGCCTTATTATCTTCAGATCTCAGACTTTATTATACAATAATAATTTGGACATTTCAACCCAGCCACACCGTACTTTCTTAGACAATTTCTGCATACTAGTTTTGTCTGGTGAAAGAGGAAACAAAATAAATAGCAGGTGTAGCCTAGAATTTAGTTGACATCTAATCTCCCAGTTTTGAAATGGCACCAGGCAAAATCAATAAGATTCAACAAGATGAAATGTAGGATTCTCGGAGGTTTAAAACTAGAAAAAGGTCTGTGCAGCGTACAATAGGAATCAAATGCAAATTCTAAGAAATGTTTAAAATTTATTTTCTCAAATAATATTTCTACTTGTCAGCATAGACACATTTTAAACCATGTAAATTGCTTCTGAAGCAGCTGGATATTATAAAAAAATTGATATAATTGAACAATAATTGTTTTAAAGACAAAAGTAAAAGATTTGGCCATATACAAATTAATTTGAATGAACATAAGTCTTAATAGATTTTTCAGCATAGCATTTTGCACAAATCTTACATATGATCCAGAAGAAAATATTATACATGATCAACAAACAAGACCGATGCAACAATATTCTGGATCTTTGATTCATGCATAAGAGCTTTCCAACATAATCCTTTTAGATATAAAATATTATGAGGGTAGATTAATCTGAAAAAAATACTAAAGAATCCTTTCCCTGCAGAAAATCATTAACAAGGTTGATGTTGTGTCATTAATGCTTGTTATTAACAACTGTAGTATTAAATACTCCATAATGCTGCTTCTGTTGTTCTGATAAAAGCACTAAGAACCCAAGGATGCCATTTTTCAAATGTTCCATGGTTACGCAGAACTTTGTATTCCAAGTAGTTGATGGTACATCCGCCTGAAAGCTGGATATAAATAAAGTCTAGGATATTTTGGCACCGACTCTTGGCTGTGCTCCCACTGCCCCCAGCCACCCACCTGAGCCAATATACAACCAGGTTTTCTCTTTCACTGATCCTCCACTGGCCATTGTCCATGGACAATGGACCTGGCTCTCATCCCTGCCCATTTGCCCAGACACAGTCTTTGAGAACCCCTAGCCAATATGGTGATGAGTGGCAATGATGGTGCTGAGGGGATGACCGAGGTGTCATGGAAGCATGCAATAGGATCAGTGGCAGGCTGATGGAGAGAGCAAGAGGTATAGGGACGTGCAGTTGCTGGAATTGTGGGGGAAGGAGATGGTGTGAGGCTGCATTCATTGTGGGGTAAGAGTGATGATATGTAGTGGGGGAAAGCCAAACTGCCCATTTGGTGTCAGGATCAGGTGCAGTTTCCCGTTTTGACCACCACCACCCCGCTGTTGTCTCTGCACCTAGACTCTGGTCTGGTCTGATGCCTAACAGGCAGTTTGGCTGCCCTCCCAATATGCCATCACCTTCCCTCCCACAGTGCCAGGAGCCAGGCACCACTGCACCTCTTGCTCTCTCCTCCAGCCTGCCACTGATTGTTTTGCATTTTCGCCCTTTCAGTCATTCCCCCAGCACCAGCACTGCCACCCACCATCCAATTGGCTGGGGGCTGTTTGCTAAGTGCAGCCAAAGGCCCAGGTCACAGTTGTTGAGGTTATGTTACTCTCTATGTTGGTTTAATCTCTTTATGCTTGTCTTATTCCTTTAAGGAAGACTGACTGTAACGTGTAATTAAAGTAATTGTAGGGTTATGCAGTGACCTGAACATAAGGAGCTAAAAGCTATTGCTTGCCGGCATGCTTAAGGAATCCAAGCCAACGAGCTTGATGGTGTGCATGCTCAATGAAAGAGAGTTGTAAGAGCTTGTCATAAGAGTTTACCATGAGAGTTTATCATGGGAGCTTGTAATGAAAGCTTGGTGGTATTGTTTGATATGTAAGCTTGGATGAGAACTTGCTATATACTTTGTGGTTATTCTTCTGCTGATGATACAGTACATATTGCTAATGCTAGCTATGTATTTATTCTTATTTTCTTGCATAGTATTGCTAGTTTAATGTAAATAGTTGTTCTGTAAATATATATCTTGTTACTTTTACCCACTGTATGTTGTTTGACTTATTACCTCTAGTATCTTGTATGCTTACTCATTTGCTCATTTACTGATTCACTCATTTACTGATTCACTCATTTACTGATTCACTCATTCACTGATTCACTCTTTCACCTTTCTCTGCGTTTTCTCTAACAGTTCCTCTAACAGGGCACTGATAACCTAACAACAGTGTCTTGGTGAATGGGCAAGGATGAAGGGCAAGGGTCCATAATAATAATAATAATAATAATAATAATAATAATAATAATAATAATAATAATAATAATAATAATAATAATAATA
>JANHFP010004756.1:114464-133315 GCA_032468135.1 Calamaria suluensis
GGCGGTGTGCGGGCGGGAGGTAGACCAATCTCCCTTTCTGTATACAGAAACAGTTTACATTGACAATTTACACTGGACAACCATTTACACTGGATAACCATGAAAGGTCATATCTGATTGTCACTCATCTATTTATACTTCTAAATGGATCTTTTTGAATGAGATTAGGTTGCAAGATATCGCTAAGTCTAAAAGCTTTACTATTTCATGAGGATTAGAAATATTTATTGTAGCATGAAAGAAAAAAATCTCTAGTGTCTTTTAAGTCTAATGAAATCAATGTAGCAGACAGATAACAAATGTATTTTAGATATAAATGACAGCTGTCAAAAATATTTGATGTAACAATAATTTCTACTGAAAGCAAGGATGGAACCACTAGATCCTTCCTTCATTAGCATTTCACTTCAGCTTTAAAATACTGTGGGGGGTTTTATGCCACAACTCACTAATTTTAGAAGTTGTTCTACTGTGAACTGTCTGATTAAAAATTCTTGCTAGGATAAACTTAGAAGTAGCTATTTGATAGGGGTGATGCTTCCAGGAAACAAGCATTAACTGCACCAATATTCCATCTTTTCTAAAAGTATGTCATTTTGGCAGCCAACTTTAGGCATGATACATGCTACAAAATAATTTGCCTGCTCAATATTTTATTTGAGAATCAATTAAAAATTAACCAACAAACAAAAGGCAAAGAGGTATTTATCTCTTATTAATGTTTAAGGAACAATTGAAATTCTCTATATCAGATAACCTTAGGAAGATAATATACAGTAAGGTATATTTTCTTTTCTTTTTTCACCAGTATTACAGATTCTCCAGAGGATGCTGTCTTCATATAATGTACCCAAAAAGTAGCAATTTGAGTCTGGTCATTATGTTGCACTCTTTTGATGAACATTAGGTCCATTTATATTCCATGTTAAGTGTTTGTAATATATAATCAGGACAAAAAAAGGTCAATACCTATAGCACCTAATTCAATATCATCCCTTTCACTTTGTGAAAGCTGTAAAGGTTTCATAACAAAAAACACAAAAATATCACTTCCAGTTTGTTCATCAAAATGGAATCTGTTTCTGTTTATCAGTCAGAAAGAAGCAGTCTTTTCTGTTACACAGTATTCTAATAGGAATTTCTTTAAGCACAACTAAATATGTATTATCAATCTTCAATCTTGTATTAAAATGCTGTTCTGTTCTGTTCTGTGGTCTTTTTTCTGACAAATTGTATGAGATCATTCCTTGGAACTTTTCTTAATTTTCAAGATCTTGTATTTATTATTAAAAGCCATGGTGGCACAGTGGTTAGAGTGTAGTACTGCAGCAGGGGTGAAATGCTACCTGTTCGCACCAATTCAGGTGAACTGGTAGTGATAAAAACTACCGGTTCAGATGAACAGAGAGTAAAAAACAGCTACAGGTTCAGTCGAACTGGTAGTTTAAAAAAGCTACCGGTTTATCTAAACCAGTATTTCCGATCATCAGTTGTGCCACCTGGTTTATATTCACTAGAAAGCAGGAAATCCTGCTTTCTAGTGAAGATAAATCATGCAGCACAGCTGTTCTACTTACTTCACTGTTCTACTTACCTAGTGATTTTTTTTGTGCAAAACACACATTTGGTATGCACTTGCATGCAAGTGCACAGTGCGCATTTGACAGCAAACTGGTGGTAATCTGCGGGGGATTTCACCATTTTACTATAGGATACTTCTGCTGATCACCAGCTGCCAGCAGGTTGGCAGATTGAATCTCACCAAGCTCAAGGTTGACTCAGCCTTCCATCCATCTGACGTGGGTAAAATGAAGACCCAGATTGTTGGGGGCAATATGCTGACTCTGTAAACCACTTAGAGAGGGCTGGAAAGCACTGTGAAGCGGTATATAAGTCTAAGTGATATTGTTATTAAACTATGTCAATTTATGCCCTATATCCTCCTCATTCCATTTTCCCAAAATTGACAAAGCTTTAATCACCATTTCCATAAAGTCTTCACCAGAATCCTCTGGGATCATTCTGAATCTCAAACAAAAATCCTTCTCTTTTGACTCCAATAACACAGATAATCTAAATCTCTTTCCATCTCTCTATCTGTACTTTCTTACTGTCCAAAATTTCCACTTTAACTTTATTTGACATATATAGACACTTGTTTTACAGAGTTCTCCATATTTTTAATTTCATCTTCACTAGTTAGTTTAATTTCCTATTTCATCTTTAGTAGTTTTTCATCTTTTTGTTCTTCAAAAGTTGTCAATTGAGTATTAAGTGATTCAGACATATTTTTTCGCCTGTTAAACATTTTCTGAAGCAACTCTGGTATAATCCCTCTTTCTGCAAATTGCTCTAACAATGCCCCTATTCTTCTTACTGTTTTTCTTTTCTTGTGGTTGCCATTTTAATATTGTAACACAAAAATAAACATATTCCAATTACAACAGCGAAAGTAAAAGGCAGACTTTCCATTTTTTTCTATTTTATCTTTCTGAACCCTTTAATCTCAAATGGCAGTCCAAAATTATAGTCACCAAAAAGTCTTCAAAAGACCCTCTTTCTTAACTGTCTTTTTCAGTCCACAATTTCACAATCCACAATAAAAATTGCATCCAAACTGTATCTGATTTTTAAAACCACATACGCTTTTTTCTCTGGTGGCAGCCACCCTTTTCTTTTCCCTTGGTCTCTAGGTTATTGTTTAACTCCTCCTTGTTTCTTTGTCTTTCTTTCCTTCCATGTTTCAACAATTGTCAATCATCCAAATCATCAATAAAGCTTGCTTCACTCGTGTTTATTTTTAAAGTATTTTAAATAGAATTTTCCCAGTTCTCAATTTTAATAACTTCTCAGTCTTAACAGCCTTTCTCTTGGCTTTGGCTTGCCAACTTTTCTCACTTCCCTTTTCTCTCTCTGTTTCTGATCCAGCACGCCAATTAGCCACTTAATCCACTCTTAAGTATTTTTAAATGGGGTTAGTTTTTTTTCCCCTTTACCTTTCAGTTGGTCACAGGCTTGCTCAGTAACAAAATTCTGCCCACGTTTTCTCTACAGTTCAGCATTTTTTATGGAGTCCCAATGATTCTGGGAAACTCCCATCTTATCCTATCTATTCCCTAATGAAGAATTTGTTTCCTGGTACATGCACTATTTCTTCCTTATTTTTAAAAAAATATTCTACTCAGAAAATCATTTCCCTTACCAATTCCTGTTTATTTTAATATATACTTAATTATATTTGCAGAAAACACAATATTTAAACTACTGTTATGATTAAAATAAAAAGCAATTTGATTAGGACTTTAATTATCTGAAATAAGCCATTAAAATATTATCATGATTTAAAATACATTACATTGCCAATCACATTTTTGTACTGAATGTTTTCTCTTATGTATATATGGAAAATAATTCTTATCAACTGTTTTACAAAGTTATCAGTTTATTGGAATTTGTCTCTACTGCATAATGTATCCTTTCTATACTGGAGGCTCTGAAATATCTTCTCTAAGTGAGATACACACGAGAGAGGGAGGGGGGAAAAAGAGAAATCCTCTATCTTCTCTCTTCTGTATATGATCTTCTATATCTACCTATCTATATCCATCTCCATCTCCATCTCTATCATCTATCCATCCATCCATCTACTATGTATCTACAGTTTCTCATATATTTATTTATTTATTTATTTGTTATTTGATATTGCCACCCATGTTGTCATGTTGATTTGGAGCAGCAAAATCAATAGATATAATATGAAATATGAAAATTTAAATACACACATAGTAAAACAAACAAAGAAGAAACATAGCAACTGAAGATAAGACCATCAACAATAAATTAGCAATAACTCAGACCTGAACAATTTCCCAAGCCAGGGAAACCAGTAGGTCTGAAAATCTTTACAAAAGTCCTACAGAGTTGGGGCCAATCTAATCCCACATAGAATGATATTTGAATGATTAGGCACAGTGACGGAAAATTATCTTGCTCAATGAAACCTTTTCAAAACATATCCTTCCTGATAAAGACATAGCGGGAGAATAGAAAGTGTTGAATAAAATGTTTCAAATATCCCATTACCTCCCATTAATGGTTTTATAGGTCACAGTCAAGACCTTGACCTACAAGTCTACTGGGATCCAATGCAGTTGGCGAAGCAATGGTATCATATCGAGCAACCCATTATTGCTCATGCTGCCACATTCTGGACTAACTGCAGCTTCCAGAAATTCTTCAAGGGCAACACCAGGCAGCGTTATTGCAGTAATCCACATTGGAAGGAATAATAAGATGAGAATACACATAATGATTGAACAGCAGTACAGTGCTAATAAGTCATCATTGTTTGCAACTATATTTTCATTGGGTACTTACTAGAGGATAAAAAGGCAAAGTTTTTTTTAAAAAAAATGTACATTGTTTGCCTTGGCAAAACCTAGCTAGTTGTAACATGTGTACTCTACGCTATTATTTGTGGAGTGCTTCAAATGAGATGTACAAAGAACTCGTATAGAAAAAAAAATTAGAAAAAAATATTTCCTAAGTGCTTTGGGAACAAAAATAAAGCTATAAACAAAACTAAAAACCCAACAACAAAAAAAGAAGCCAGATGAAAAGAAAGCCAGACTTTTAACTAGAAAGAACTAAGGATCAGCTTTTCAAAAAACAAGGCAAAACGATGGTTGTTGAGCTCAATACAGAAGTAACTGGCAGGGTTTTATGATGTTTTGATGACTTGGTTAAATATATTGTGGTTGCATTTTATAGTTTTTTAATGTATTTTATGGCATGTTGTGAAATGCTCAGAATTAAATATGTAACATATGCAGCCACATAAATTTTCTATGTAAATATTATTAAGACAGACTTGTGTCTTATGTTGGGGCACTCAGTTGTTGTACTGCCCAAATAATCACTGTTTCTTAGATTCTACACTTTGGGAAAATCAGAATCCAAGGTTTTTCAGGATATTTGCAGACAGATTGGAGATTGCAATGCATTAAGACTTTAATGTCAGAACAACAAGTTTACTGATATTTCATCAATCACGTTTCCTTAATCCTTGTTCCTCATGGCTTATTGCCTCTTGAGTGTTTGCTATGTCCAGAAATTATAAAATCAGCCTCAGGAAAAACAAAAAAGGCTCTCCTAGAAAAAAAAAATCATTGGGTCTGAATAACTACGTATATAGTCAACAAAGTTTTCAAATGACTGAATAAATGATAAGATTTAGGCACATTTGGATGATCCCTTTCAATATTTTGGCATCCATATATGAAAAGTCTCATGTTCTTCATTACATCTGGTTTTAATCCTATTTCTGTAGACCTATGCAAATTATTATGGAGATGAACAATGCTTTTGACCATTACAGTGTTATAGCTTTATTCTGAAGGAAGAGGCAAAAGTTGTAGGGAGAGATGCCAGGCAGTTAGATCAGAGATAACTCTCTGTGTTATCACAAGCAGTGGAAGGTATTTTGGGAATTTTGAGAAAATTTGCTCACAAGGTGACAGGATGAATGATTAAGATCAATCCTGCTTTCCAGCCTTCACTTTCACCCCTCCTGTCAGGACAGTGGCTCTAGACTCTGCCTGTTACTACTGGATGTCAAGCCAGTCTGTACAAGATCTCCCTCACCCATGGTTTGACTTTGGATGAGATAGTTGACAGGATACGGGGCGGAATAAGCAATTGTCATACTATATGTGAAAGTATTGTTAGCTTTCAGAGGTTCTGGAGCAATCCTCCAACTGGACTTTAGAGAGCATTTGGATTTGTTACAGCTGTATCAACCTCTGCCCTATATGATGACATACCTCCCTGAACTTGGTCATTGAGTTAGCAATGAAGTTATCAAGGCTGATAATTCTTGATATTTCAACTTGCTACCAAGTGACACAGAGACTGAAACACCTCATTCTACAATCCTAGAAATGGTTAAGCTGTTTATCTAAAAGAACACACTGAGTGCCATAATGACCTTAAAAGGCACTAAACAAGGAAATAGAAATTGTGAAAGAAACTTACTATTAAAAGCCTTCTATTATGCAAAGGAATGTTATATTCAAGTATCACTACATTTTTTAACTTCATAAATTGTGACATTTATAAGTACATTCAGAACAGCTGACCAACTGATGCTAAATCATTCTCATTCCCGGTTTTAAAAATGTGTCCTGTAATATCCAACTGCATTATATAGCTTTTAAATTGTTAGAATGTTTTTCCCAGGTTGGATACATATTCCATGTGTCCTCAAAAAAACTAAGTTCAATTTACTGTTCCATACTCCAGAAATGCATTTGCTACAGCAAGTTCTGAAATTTATTATTGTGATTAGGGATTAAATCTAATCTTACTGAAAGGACACAAGCTTCTTTTGTTGTTACTAAAATTACAAACATAAAAAGGAAACTAGTGCCCTAGGTATTTTCTATGGAAGAAAAACAGAAGTTAATTTTAAAAGCATGTAAACACTTGCATTTTAGAAAAAAACATAAATAGCTAAGGAAAAAAGATATAGTTTAGCTTAAGTATGATTAAGAAAACCAAAAAGCTTTCTCATTTCAAGAACATTAAATAAAATGTTTAATCTTATATTCAAATTATACATAATAATATATAATAGGTTGCGTACTTTTAAAAAGGTAACAAAATACTCTATACACATGGATTAAAAAAATTCTGATGGCTTAGTTATATATACAACACAAAATATGTTTTAAATTTCATTTTAAAAGCTACAAAATACATTATTTCCTCAATTATTTTTCTGCAAAGTGTAAACTAGTTAAGATATAAATACTATATTCACTATCAGGCAATGGTAAACAGCAAGGTGGTTGTTTTTTTCTCTTTCATCATCAAAAGCTGTATCCCCCCAAAAAAACATAGCTGTTCTTTTTATCTTTCTCTTCATCTGGCTCTATTTTTTAAATTTAAAAACAAAGGAAAATAGATTTTCTGATTTGCTGATGCCCAACTCAATGTATAGTTTAAAACAATAAATAAAAATTATTCCGTTTTACAGCACATATTTATGTTATATTAATATAAAGAGTTCAATATATAAAGAAGAGCATAAGTACAGCCTCAATCTGTTATCCTTACTTGAAGACAACCTGCTTTGCTGTTATACATCACATCTGGGTCATACACTGAGGGAAATGATTGCCCAGGGCCATTTACTTTCTCAGCTAATTTTAGAAACTTAAGTGTGATGAAACATGTAAGGTCTTTGGTGCTCTCTGAGCTTGGTTGTTTTCTTGCAGATGTTTCATTATCCAAACTAAGTAACATCATCAGCACTGTTCACCAACTCTTTTCCAGTCCTCTGGTATTTCCGCTGTGCTAGATGAACTATGAAATATTACATTCAATGGCTCCAAAATTTCATCTGCCAACTCCTTCAAAACCCTGGGATGAAAACCAGGGGTGGGTTCTGCTTACCTTTACTACCAGTTCTGTAGTCCAATGATAACCGTGCTTGCTTTGCATGTATGCATGTCATATGTGTGCTCCACACATGCACAGTGGAGCACGCCTAGAACATGCATGCCATATGTGCATTGAGCATGTGCAATAGAGCACACACAGCAGTGCGCACACCATACGTGCACTCTGTGCAAGCTCAAAATGATTCCCGAGCAGCCAGCTGCAGCAATGAGCCACTTCAGCTGGCGAAAAAAAGTAAAATAAAGCTGAAAAATTTGCCAGGGAAGTTGGGAGGGCCCAGCTCCCAGTCGCACAGAACCTGTTCGGTGACATCACACAGTCACTGCTACCAGGTCACGCGAACTGGTCCAAACTGGGAGCAATTCACCATTGATGAAAACCATCTGGCCCAGGTGTTTTATACTTATCTATGATAGATAGGTATTCTCTTACTGATTTCTTACATATTTTGACTTGTATACCTGTCCTATCTCCCCTAGTGATAGTTTGGCTGTTTCTTTTATATAAAAACAGACACAAAGAAGGAAGGAATTAAAACACTTCTTCTTTCTTCCTGTTGCCTGTCACCCTCTTGTCATCTGCTCCTATTAGTGACCCTATTGTTTCCTTGACTTTTTTCTTGTTCCTTACATAATGATTTTCCCCCTATTATTATTGGCATTAGTTGCTAGTTTTAGCTCTTTCTGGTTTTTAGCTTTTCTGACTCCTTCCTTGCATATTCAGGCTATTTGTTGATATTCTGCTTTATTTATGTGTCCCTCTTTTCATTTTTTATAGTTGACCTTTTTAGTCAGAGAACTCTTTATGCAACCATGTTGGTCTCATCTGGTGTCTTTTGTTTTCTCACTAATTACTTCAAACCAAATTTAAATAATGATTCCAGATGTGGCCTTTCGTAAACTATAACTCTTTCAAGCATTTTTTACCTCTTTTTTCTGTTAAGTTAAGATTTTAAGAAAGTAGCTAAGAAAACTGAGATCCAGAGGTAGGTTTTCTTGTGCAGTCTTACTTGACATTACATAATGTCCTGCCATTTGACTAAACAACTGTTTCAGTGAAAGATTCACTATTAGAACTTTTTTCTGGTTTGCAGCTCATTCAGTAACAGCAGATCCTCTGGAGGACCTGGGGTATGTGGGGAAGGCCTGTTTTTCACTCTCCATAGGCTCCACAGCCTTTCTAAGGAGGGTGGGGTGAATTGAATGATGGGTGTGGGCACACAGATGTGCAACCCCCTCAGCCCCCCCCCTCCACTTTTGGCACACAATGGCAAAAAGGTTAGCCATCACTGGACTAAGGCTATAAAAATTTCAATTTGATGAAAACCTAGTTGGAATTTGAAGTTGTTTCAGTCATGTTTATTTATACTGAACATTAGCTGTAAAAACAAAGATATCATAGCACTCAAGAGGTGCAAGTTAAAGAAAATAGCATGTCATCCACTGTTATATCTACTTCAGTTTCTCTAAAATCACTGCTCTTTTATGTTAATCCCTCACTAGCATCATAACAACTCAAGAATCAACTTTCTCAAATAAATTTTCCTAAGCAATGCTATGGTAGCAAGATTGTTAAATTAAAGTTAGGAAGAAGTATTTAAACCTTTCTAACAAATGTCTCAGTTAATCATCAACATGGCTTCTAATCTGATGTCTCGGTCCATGATCCTCTTGTGAAATTTCACAATTAGCTGTTCCTTTCTATTTTTGAGGCACATGGGAATTATTATCTGGATAAGCAAATGGAGGATGTGTGTTTGTGTGTAATGTTTACTAATCAATAATAGTGATTACACAGTTGTGATAAGCAAGAAAGCCGCAAAAAGTATCACAACCAGATCTTTCTACAATTTGGCGCCTAAGATTTGTAGAAATATTTTCGGGAAACGAAGGCTGTCCCAAATAGGGCAGCCTTCTGCAGCTGTCTTGTTGTTAGTCCTTCTAATTGCAATGTCTCCAGATGCCGATTCAATGTACAGGGTATTGCTCCCAGGGCGCCGATTATTATAGAGACCACTTTTGTTGGCTTTTTCCACAGCCATTGTATTTCAATCAGCAGGTCCCTATACTTCGTGATCTTTTCTAATTCTTTTTCATTGAGAGAAAGAAAGGGAGAAAGGGATAGGGAGATGATTCAATGGATATTGCAATAATGTTAACCCTGTTGGCATTTGTTTCAAAAATATGTTCCCTCTTTCTTCCTTCTTCTGTTGTTGACTAGGTTCATACTTCACACACAGTTATGTTATTTGATTTAATCAGTTATTTGTTTACCCAATCATTATTATTTGCATGGTTTATTGTGTTTTGCAGACCCAACCAACTTCAATAAACCATGTCTGGAAGCCTCCTCTTTTCCAGAATAGTAACAAAGTATTATTATTAGTAATACCTACAGGCATTGAAATAACCAGCCTTTCATCATGTATGTTCTCTGTGTGGGAAGCAACACTCTGCTAAACTGGTTAGTCCTTTTTGCCACAGATACTTGGCAACTGCAGACAACAATTTGCATGAGCATTAAATATGCAATAGTCAGGTAAGTATTAACTAGGTTGCTATGAAATATGCTGTTGTTGCTTAATACACAGTATCATATCCATAATATTGTAATTATTAACATCATTACACCAATTAACAAATTATTATTTTTATGATAATGTGTGAACATTTTGCACTGCATTCTATTACAACCACTTGTGGAATTCTTTACTGGAATCCCAGTAATAATTTGGAAAAATACTTTTTCAGTAAACCATACAATAATATATATTCAAATCATAACTTGATTGTTCATCCACAAAAAGGAAAATATAGTTATTATCAACAAATATACATAGCAGAAATCTCTAATTCTAAACTTCAAATCTCATATAGAAAATTTGACGTATGATAATAGAACTGCATGAAATTTCACTGACTTTGGGAATATCCATTTAACTTTTCAACACAATATAATGAACACAAATAAAAAATAAGAAATGTTATTTCTCTGAAGATACTGAGTTTCTAATGCTGATTAATAAGCAAAATAATCTGTAGTGATTATTTAAATACAAATTTATTTCTGATAACTGTTTTAATACTTCTATCCAGATTAAGAGATGAAGATTTAAAATGAATGTTAGTAAATTATATGATTAGAAACTTCTTTTTGAACAGAATATTTTGCTGTATTAGTGTACACAGTAGCATTTGTTTTAGACAAGGACTAAGATCCACTCGTGATAGATCCTGTTTTTTCTGCATGCCCATCTGCTCATCTTTTAAATTCAATTTATCTAGTAGGAGAACCTAGATATGGAAAGCCATTTAAAAGGTTTAATAAGAGAACAATACTATATAAATATAGTGATAGTCACTACCTCCTAATGACAGGAAACAAATGGGGGAAAACGGGCTAAAGTTGAACTGATCAAGATAGAATTGTTATTTATTCATACCAGTTTTCTGTTAGTTCCAGTAGTGTCTCTTAAGGAGGCAGCCCTACCCTTCCTGAGGCTATGACAAGAAGGTCCTTTGCCCCAATTCAGATAATATATTAATTGTAGCTCTACCAAATTACAGCAATGCATCAGTGGTGGGATTAAAACAAATTTACTACTGGTTCTGTGGGTGTGGCTTGGTGGGCATGGCAGGAGAAGGATACTGTAAAATCTCCATTCCCACCCTACTCCAGGGAATGTTACTGCAAAATTCCAATTTCCTCCCAATCAGCTAATTCGGAAGGCAAATAATAGATGGGGGGAGGGGCAGTCAGAGGTGGCATTTACCAGTTCTCCAAACTACTCAAAATTTCCACTACCAGTTCTCCAGAATTGCTCAGAACCTTCTAAATACCACTTCTGCAATGCATTCTGTACAGCTGCTGCCTTTGAAGACCATAAACCACATTATGGCTGATGCTTGAGTCCATCTATTTGAATTTTCATTTCTTTTTCCTATCACAGAACTGCATTTTGCAATACAGTCTTTTATCTAATACTTTGTGTCACTACAATACTAAACATCTCCTTTTAAGCTTTATCTTTGAAACATAATTAATTGATCAATCAATTAATTAATTAATTAAATTCACATACTGAGACTGTTCACTTAATTTTGTCCAAAGGTTACCTTAAAGATCTCAATAGTTTCCTCAAGGACTCATGATAATGTCAACCTACAGAAATCCCTCAGGCTCCAACATAGAGGGAATCTAAGTCCCATGAGCCTGAAATATTGTCAAGCAAAATTTCCAGGGTGGAATACATTTAAAATTGTAGTTGTATTAGGAAAGTGTTGCTTGTTTTTGCAAAAGGAGAAAGAAAGGTTAGAGATTTATGTGACCCTTTTACACATTGGTATGCCAATTTCTTCTGATATTTCAGATCATCTGAATAATGGCAAAAGGTCCATTAGAACGGCCTATCCCAAACACTCTTGAAATTTAAGGCAAATAGCAATAGCAATAGCACTCAGACATATATCGCTGTAAGACATATATCGCTGTAAGTGCTTTACAGAACTTTGTGGGCAGGTTATAATGTCAGCATTGTTTGCATATTGCCCCCAACAATCTGGGCCTTCATTTTACCAACATGGATGGAAGACTGAGTCAACCTCGAGCCCATCAAATCAAATTCCAGGCTGTGGAATTTGATTTGATGGGTTTCTGGCTGCAATACCACATTCTAACGACTGTACCACCAAATCTCTTGACTGACAAAGCTGGTGATTTTGTTGATGCCCTTTCACATTATGGAATGACGAGATGGAAAAAAATCATTGATGGAGGGAAAATCCAAAGATGAGGCAACTTCATCCAAGGTTTTGTAGCTAGGATTTCTATGAAGAGAAAATCATTATTCCTATGGACCAGCATTGTTCCAATGATAGTATAAAGGCCAGTATGCTTCCTAAATACTACTGGCTTCTGACTGCACCTAGCAAAACTGGCACTTCATCCAGTCTGCTAATAGAGTGCTACCATATTTTGGTTCTGAATGGTAGGATTGTTGTAGAAAGTTGTTTTTTTCTTTCATTTTTCTTTCTTTCATTGTTTTTTTTCTTTCAGGGAGTCCAAGTCCTTTTTATTTTTTATTTAGTTATCTTAATAATCATAACTTTTTATATACCGTTTTCTATAGGATACCAATCCTATATTTGCAATTTATTTGCAATTACCACATCTTTTGCTTTGGAGAACTTTGTTCTAATTGATCCATTTAGGAGGGGTTTTTTTGCATCTTTATCAAAATATTATTTTCTTCATTTTAATTTTGGCATAAAAATCAGATAAATTCTATTTTCTATTTTTTTCCTGTCCCAGTTTTTTATGCTTTGCTATTTGATAACATGGTTAACACTTCTAAAATCAAATGATGGTTCATGGAGAAATTAATGTTTATTTTCTATGTGTTCAGCTTACATTATGTTTGTGCTTTAACATATGATTTATAATTTAAAAACAAATCATAGTCAGTATGAGATCATAATTTTGCATGTCATGAAATCTGGTGGAGAATAGATACTTATTTTCTTGAATCTCAAGACAGTTTATATATCTCCTTATAGTGTACAGTTTTCAGAATCGTTTTTTCAGGAAACTCTTTAATCTGAACATAAGTTTCTATCTTTGTGACCTTCTCATCACAGGAAAGTATTCAACAAATTTCAAGAACAAAATTAGATATTTAGTAACCAAAAATATTTTGGGTGCATATTCTTATTATTTCTGCTAATGTGTTCTTCAAATTTTGTGAACTCTTGAATAATTGATTTGTATTGTACAATGTATGTGTGGGAGGGGGCCATTGAAAAAACTTTATAAAACAAGCAAGCCTAATTATTTGTTCAGCTTTCTCATCTATTTCCTTCTTATGCTAGATTCTGTTTGAGGGTTTAGGGTTGGGCATACAAATTCTCATATTTCTGTTTATCCTTTTTTAGGTCTAGGTGGAAGAGAATTCTAAGTAGCAGAGTAGGTACAGTGGGGAAAGCTGCTGACCTGACATCGTGGTTAGAGCTTGGTGGCAAAATATTTACTTGAAATGCTTCCTCTTAGCTTCCTCTTAGCTTCATCATGTGAAGAAAGCCACAGTACTTGAAACCAACCAAGGTACCATTGTTCACAAAGGTCCTTTAGACAATGGAGTCTGATCAACATCGTGCAATCTTGGAGGGATACATATTACATGGCTTCCATCAGTCAGATTTCATGGCTGATTGTGGCACAAAATTATCTCAGCCACCTAAGTGATCTGCTTCAAGGGAAACTCAACTTGATTGTTCCTTCTCGATTTTTTGATAGCATCAAAAATATCCTTCTGAACTGATACCAGAGGCTAAGTAACATACATTGTTCTTTGGTGCTTTTGCTCTCTGTTTCCGACATGAATTGTATGGGATCAGTTCTGTAGGCTGACATTAGGGGCTCCTGGTAAACCCTACAGCTGCTATCGGGGGTTCCAAAGCATCATTTTGTTACCTGTGTTATTTAACATCTATATGAAGGCATCTGTATGTTTAAGTCATCCAGTCCTATTTCTATTTGTCATCAGAGTCAGACAAGCCAGTACAGATGTTGGACAAAAGTGTTAATGATATAATGAATGCTAAGGAGGAGTGTGAATGAGGGTCAACAAGATGAAACCATATATCCCTTAAATGAACATTTTATGGAACTGATAGGTTTCGGATCTAGAAATCTGATAAGAACCCAACTTCCCTTTGCAACTTTTGTGAGTTCCTGGATCTCTCTCTAAAGCAGAAGGTAGTAGTCATCCAGAGTACATTCATCCTATTGTTCTGCTCTGGTGTCTGTAACTCTTCTTGGATAGCAGTTCCTGCTAGTGTATGCTCTGGTGACGTTCTATTTGGAAAACTGATTCTGCTCTTAAAGAAACTGCAGTAGTACAAAATTAAAAAGTGAGATTGTTGAGTACCTTCAGAGATCCTACATCAGGACCATACGATAAAAAAAAACAACCAGCACTGGCAACATAAATACTACCAGTCAGACATAATAGGTTTAGAAGTTTTAGAAGTTAAATTTAAGATTTTTAGCTATTTAGCCTCCAAACCAAGGAAGAATGCTTCTCCTGACATACTTCTGTCTATAACTTAAGATTTGTAGATGCCTTTCTTAGGGCACTGATATTATTTGACTTTCAGTGCCAGATAAAAAATGGTGCCTGACTTATTACTCTTACATTTATGACATAGCAGATGCAGCCTTGCCATGCAATTTGTCTCTTGGGTAAATCTTTTCTTCTTTTAATTATTATTCTGTATTTTAAATTGTGTGTCTTCATTTTATTTCATCAATCTTTCTTTGTTTGTGGGTTATAATCTCCAAAGGCTCCTCTGAACAGAGGAAAGCTATAAATATATTAAAAGAAAAAATGATTACCTAATGACCAAATGAATCTATAATACTTCATTTTCAGTCCTTGGAAGAAATATTTTCAAGCCTGGAAATAGTTAAATCCTGCTTGATTTTCACTTTGAATCACAGAAGTCAGACGGAACATCAAAGTACGCATGAATTTAAACATATCTATAAGTCCTTGGGATATTTTTTGTACTGAGTGTCTTGGGCCATGCTGTCTTGCTATTCAATCTCCTTTCATTCTTGATACTGATGCTCACAAACAATGGACTCATTCATTGCTGTGACCAAAATATCACAGTCCACTGCCTAGCTAAAAGTGAAAGTCAACATTAATCTGTAATCAAATGAGAGAGGAATCTGGGCAGTCTATTTGTTCAGGAGAAGCAAAACCTACAGCTTCAAAGAAATGCACTTTTTCCGGTTCTATCTACATATTTATACATAATATTGTAAAACAACACAAGTTTCAATAAGCTCAACCAACTTAAAACAAAATAAGAAAACTAATATGTTACTGGAATGTAAAATCATACATCAGAGCACTGAATATGACAATTTCAGTTGGTAAATGTAACATTGCAGGAAGTAGATTAGAAATGGATAAAAATATTTATCCTTTATTGTCAATCACTATAAATGAAAACTCTACATGTGGACAACACTGAACCCAAATAGACTATTACTATAGTGTATATATTATGTACTACACTGTTGCTCTAGTGCAGTTTTCAAGATTTTTCAGTTCATCTTGCTAGTTTAAAAAAAATCCCAATCCTTAGAAAAAATTCTATGGATTCACTGGCTGCACTGAAGCAATGGGTAGAAACTAATCAAGGAGAGAAGCAACTTAGAACTACGGAGAAATTTCCTAACAATTAGAACAATTAATCAGTGGAACAACTTGCCTCCAGAAGTTGTGAATGTTCCAACACTGGAAGTTTTTAAGAAGATGTTGAATAACCATTTGTCTGAAGTAGTGTAGGTTTTCCTGCCTGGACAGGGGATTGGACTAGAAGACCTCCAAGGTCCCTTCCAACTCTGTTATTCTATATTCTAATTATTAGTTTCTGATTGAACTTTCTCAAGTTCTTGTAAAAACATAAGGTTCTACAGAACACTCTTTTAAAAAGTCCATCCGGTGTACACTATTTAGAGTTATGATAGCAATACCTTATTAAATAAAAAATAGGAAACAGATAATTCAGAACTGCAATCTAGTTAACCAAGAAATTTCTAGGAATATGATATAGAACAGTATAGACTTTTAATTACTATTTTCAAATACCAGATGATGTTGATTATGATAGTTAGAAGATTAAAGATAGTATATATGCCAGCAACATTTGACCTTGAGAACATATAGTCAAAATATAGGTACAATTAAAGTAATGTATGTAAAAATGAACCAATATTTTATGCAAATCACTGTGAAAACAAAATCCAAAAACTTCCAAAAAGCAAAAATCCAAGAGACTTTCAGAGCAACAAAGTAAAAATTATAGTAAAAGAAATGAAGATAGAAATTTGAAGGAAGGCTTTCAGAATCAATCAAGCAAAGAAGGGAAGAAATCTCAGTTAAAATTGTCCACAAATAAGAAGAAATAATAAGAAAAGGAAAATAAAAAGTTTTTTTTAAGAAAGTCAATGAAATCACAAGAAAACATAGGGTTAAGATATAGTTGTCCTAGCATAATCATGAACATACTCTAAGCTAAATGAACGGGGACATACAGCTACTTTATTCCTAAGTGGAATTGTCTTTTGGAGAGAATGATGGCACACTTACTGCATCACTGGTAACGCCTTAAATCTGCATATTTTCCAGGATTCTTGAGGCAGCAGGAAAGTACATATCTGAATGGCATGTCTGAGTCAAGGAGATGGCAACAAGGCGTGAAGAACTTGTCATACCCTTCTGGCATTTCCTTAACTCATTCAAATATTGGAACACCTATGCTGGTACTTTTTCAAGTATTGGAATAGTATCAGGAAATTTTCAAAAAAAAAATAGAAACCAGTTCTACTAGAAAGCAAACAGACAAGCAATAAGTAGGCTGTCAAATAACAAAGCTCCAGTTGCTCTTAAAATAACCACTGAATTGTTTAAAGCTGGAGGAAAAATGCAGTTCAAGTGTGAAAAGCTCTACATAAAAACATATTAAACAAAACTACATGGTCTAGAGATTGGAAAAATTGGTGTAGAGAAGGGAGAGGCAAGAAAATTTACAAATAATCAAACCACTGCAAAAATTCCTCAAAGAATTTGTGAGAAATGAAAGGCAGAGATGTGTAAGGTCAAGGAACCCATGTAAGATTGATAATCAATAGTTTTGAAGAAGAGAGTTTCCCCCTTTTTACTCAGCTCCAATTATGTAAACAACGCCAGACTGTAGAAATATACAAAAGTTAAATGAATGTTCCAGAACATCCTAGTTCTGAGGAACTTTTACAATGAACAAGAATGCAATGTAAATGCTGAGTTTATAAAAGTTCAGAATACAAAATTGAGTAATACAAAGATTTGTTCCATATTTGTTCCATATATGTTTAACATATAATTTAATCTAAAATGCTACATTATTTTTTACTGTAAACAATATTGTAAAAAAAATGCATGATTGGAAGAGATTATCATAGGAAAGTAACTGAAGGTTGAAACTCTGTATAAATACTTTATACAGGTTCTCAATGATCCAGGTCATGTATACAATACTGTATACTTTATACAGTACCTCAATGAAAAGGTACTTTTTCAGGAGGCAACTGGACTTTCTTGTTTTTTCTTTGAAAATGTTTCATTTCTCACCCAAGAAGCATCTTCAGCTCTGACTGGAGAGTGGGTAATGGAAGGATTTATATTCATTGCAGACAGCTGGTCATTTGCATCATTTTAGAGAGTCATTGAGGCACTAGGAGGTTTATCTGTGTATTCAAGATCACCTGAAAAGGGCAAATGGTTCCTGTAGTCTGCAATTTTCCTGGAACTCCTCCATTCAAACTCCCCCACCATTTGAAGCATGTCCTTGGCAAAGTGCTAACTAAAGGTCTATGAGGTTCTCTTTGGGATGAACACCTTTCGAATGGGAATATGAGTCTACATCAGGGGTGTCAAACTTGATTTCATTCAAGAGGTCATCAGGGTATGACCTCAGGGGCTGGGTGGGTGTGGCTGGGGTGGGCATGGCCAGGTCAACATCACTCATGTTGGGGGTACACCTTCCCAGGATCCATTTTCAACTGTGGCAGCCTCCTCCAGTGCTCTGCTAGTGAAAATGGAACTTGGGAAAGTGGCGTGCACAGCCTTCTGAGCTTCGTTTTCGCCAGCAAAGCACTGAAGGAAGCTGTCATAGCTCAAAATAGAGCTGGGGAGGGCTGAACATGGCCCTTAATATTACCATCTTGTCAGGTACCATCTTCTCATTTACAAAGGTATAGTTTTAAACTAAATTACACTGCTTATTTATTATTCCCCCTGTACGCCTATTTTGGAAACTGTCATTAAACAATAGCTGAAAAGAGCTTTTCACCAATTTTTTTTCCTAGGTGGATAAAACAGAACTTTTTTTAGATCTTACATAAAGTGTGTGTGTGTGTGTGTTTCCCCATCTTGGTTTTGTTTCACCGACCTAGGATTGAAAAACTTCTTTACAGTTATTGTCTAACGCCATCATAACGAAATGTTCTTGAGGAAATGAAAATGGGCTCCTCCTTGAAAGATTTCAACAGAGCAAGTTCCAATTATTTCATTTGACCTTAATATGAAATAAATGTTTAGCTATTGGATCTAAAATTACACTGGAAATTAGCTTGGTATAGCCTTGGTGGGATTGCATCAAAACCAATTAATGGTTTCTATATATTGGGAGAATTGTAATGTTCACTAGTATCTAAAAATTACAGAAACATATAAAGGAAAAGAAGAAAAAGGTTTTGGTCTGCAATACATTATCAGCTATAACATCATAAAGGAAGGCATAGGGCAGAAGTCTTCAAACTTGCAGCTTTAAGACTTGTGG
>JANHFP010004756.1:140944-156023 GCA_032468135.1 Calamaria suluensis
AAATTCACATTTCGACTTTTATCCAGAGTCCATCATCTTCAAACATTTGGGACAGGCTATGTCTCTCCAGCTTAGATTTCCCAATTAGCCCTGGCAATCAGGAAACCATATGTGTGTGCCACTTCCAAACCCTCAGTCACCCTCGATATAAGAGGATTTATTGATGCTCAACTATCATGGGCTTTGGGAGAGTGGCCACCACAAGGGATGGAAGGCAAGCAAGCCTAGGAGACATTGGAAAGGAAGGCTAGGATGAGGGTTGTCTACAGGGATTCTCGGTCATCCAGGTTATCCCAAAGATTTTTTTTTCCAAGAGGCAGCTGCACTTTCTGCTTTTTCTTCAAAGGCCTTTCGTTTCTTCTCCAAGAAGCTTCTTCAGCTCCTCCCAGAAGCTTCCTCAGAGCTGAAGAATCTTCCTGGAGGAGAAGTGAAATGTCTTCAAAGAAAAAGCAGAAAGTCCAGTTGTCTCTTGGAGAGAAAAAAAAACACCTTTGGGAGAAACGGATGAGGGCACCTTGTCCTAGCCTGTGCCCCTCATGCCTGGGGCATTCATCCCAAGGAAGGGTTCGACCTGGCTGGGGCGGGCTTGAAAAAGGGTCCATACCCCACAGTCTCCCAACCTGCAAAACTGCCATGCTCATGCCAGTGATCAGTAAGGCAGGGGGAACAGGCTGCTGCCTCCTAGCTCAGGAGCCAGCCGGGCAAGGGTGGTGGCAATGGCAGAGTCTGGCGCTTAGCCCATGCAGAGCTGCTCTGACAAGGGTGCTGGCCAGCAGCAGGAAGGACAAGCTTCGTAGCCACACAGCTAGGAAGCTTGCCGGGCTATCCCCATCTCCACTCTACAACACCAGAGGCTTCAGGAGACACTGGGGGAGGGGAGGGGCCCACCACCCAGCAAGTTTCATAGCCATGGAAAAAGCTGCTGCCATCACTGCCATGTTCTTTGTGCATGCAAATCCCATTGAACTTGCAAGACAATAGGATGCGTATGCGCGAAGAACTTGGCAGCAACAAACATGATGTCTGTGGCAAGCACGTGATGAGCCAACCGGCCATCACTACCAGTTTGGTCATGTTAGCCAAATTTCCACCAACTGTACGTGCGAACTGGTAGCAACCCACAACTGACCCTCAGGTACATAATTTGATCATTAGATGACAAAGCAATGTTGTCAATGTTGTGTATCATTGCCTGGAGGCTGCTTGGATCTGAGTGGACAAGAACAGGCTCACACCTAACCTTAGCAAGATTAGGTGATGTCTGTTGAAGACACCAATTCAAAAACAAAGTAGTTTAAAAAAATCAAAAACAGATATTAACAGAGATGCTAGAATGGAATATATTGCTAGCCACTGTCATGAAGAAAACTTGCTTTTGGGGAAAAACCAGAAACTCACTTCAATAAAAACCATAGCATGCCAAAAGTGACTCAACCATTATCTAATGGTATATGTAAGTTGATTGTTCAAGAAACAGGAAGTGAATAGGACAGGAGGGCTACAGAAGGATTTTCTCATAAACCACAAATTCAACTATATGGATGGCATTAAAAACTGATCAGTTTCCCTTTATTTAAGGCCTTAAATAGATTAATTTTATGATTGATGTCCTTTAGCTTAAGCTCATAGGTCTATTTTTCCCCAAAAAGTACACTGATTGTATAAGAACACTTTCTGATATGACACAAAGGAAATAACTCGCAGTTTTATTGAACCGGGATACTTGACCTCAAAAAATATTGGCCAAGAATGAGCTATTTAATCTTATTACTACATTATTGTCAAGTGCAAAGAAGCACTGCCAAGTCCATCTAATATTTCATACTGTACTGAAAAAAAATCTAAGCGAAAACACACAAACCATAATCTTATTTACAAAAATGTGACTTGGTGACTTTTGTTATTGTTAGCTGGACAGTTTGTATTGCTGTTATTTACAGCAGCTGATAAAATCAAGAGTTTCAAACTATAGAAGGCATTTCAAAAAGAAAGAAATCCCTTAGATTTGGTATGTTTCTTTGAATTACATAGTTAAGCAAAATTAAACTCTTCTAATGTGCAAATAATTTGGACTCAAATTTCATAAAAGTACTAGAAAACCAATGTGTAATTCATAGGGACATCAAAGTTTCAGACTCTCCTACAAAACCTATCCTATGATGTTTGTTTTGAGCATAAAATCTCTAATGTGTAAAACTAGTAATATATCTATCACAAGTTACAAAACACCGGAGCATACATCAACCCAATTTCCATAGAAAATTAAATTACTGTAGAATTATTATCTAGAATTATGTTTTGAATAATGTTTCCATTCAATAATAATCAGTTTTCTTAAAATATCAAATAACAGAGTGTGATGGAAATATGGGCCTAATGATTCAGTAAGCCAATAAGCAATGTAATGGAGAAGTAGCATGCAGTATAAGTACCTAGACCTCCTTTAGATTCAGTTGAATATCTTTTTATGCCATTTTTGTAACCATAGTTTTCCCAATATATCACAGTCATTGAATTCACACCACATACCAAGGCAAAATTAAAACACAAATTAGGTTAGCGCATGTCATGAAACAAGTCTTTTGCTTCTGGAGATATGTAAATTTCTTTCTATTTAGGATTTAGAAGTCAAGTTCAGTTCTATATAAGCTTCTCAAAATATGGAGTCACATATTGGTATAATATAAAAAACTCTGTTAAAGGTGTCTAGAACTGAAATATATTGCCTAGAGAACATACCTAAGGCAAGCTTGCCCGATATTTATTATTCATAACCATCTCTATAGTGATGAATTAATATGGTGAGTTGAATGAACATATGCAGCTCATTTTACAAGTAGAATATCAAAGTAAACAAGTAGAATATTAAAACAAAAAGGGCTGCAAATCATATTCCAACCAGCTACTCTGTTCAAGGATTATGCTATAAAGGACCAGCAGCACAATTAATTTCCCTGATCTTGAATTGAATTCAGGATTCAAATAGGAAGAAATGGCAGAAACTCTTTGTCAATAACAAATATCAAATTGCCGAAAATATTTTTAACCGAGCGCAGTATCAAAATTAAATGGTGTTCCAAGTTCAAAAGAAGCAATATACAATGTATACTAATACTGTTCAAAATGTTTTTTAAAAAAACTCCAAAAAAATCAAACAAAGGAAATAAGCTTTGATAATTTCTTGATATCTATAATCTGAAATTCATCTGGCAAAGTAAAATGATATGATCTGAACTATATTTTTAATGAGAAAAGATAAATGGTTCAATTAAAAAAGTGAATGGTTTGTACGAATTGCAAAGTTACAAAAAAGAATTTTTAAAAAGTGGCTGACCAAATTGTGCAGTCATGGATCTTTTTACTTTCATTCCCATAAGCTTTTCCTTCATCCTCAGATGAAACTGCTGCAGAGTAAACAATAGAAAACATTATTCTATAACATTATGCTATTCTTTGGAAAACAAGGACATCAACAAAGACTCCAAATTTATACCCTAATTCATCGTGTCAGTTAAAATAACATCCAAAAATAAAATCTGTTGAAGCCAGAATGGAAGTACAGTATGTACCTTTACATCTATGCGTAACTTTACATTTATGTTTATTCCAACATATTTGTTCTGTGAAATAAAAACTTTTTTCATTTTCACTCAATTAATATAAACAGATGTCCAATGAATACTGTGTTTTCCAAAAAATAAGACTGTCTTATTGAACCCTGAAATAAGAAGCTGGCCTTATTGTCATGTGCTCAAAAGCCTGACTGGGCTTACTATCAGGGAATGTCTTATTTTGGAGAACCCAGGATAGATGTCAATTCCAAAATGCTTCTACTTAGGTGACGTACTGTACATATTCTTTGTATAAATAACATACAGCAGAGCCCTTTGCATACCCATGGAATTGCATGGAATCCATGTGGCTTGCTCCCATAGAGAGAAAACAGGACTGCAATCTTATTGCTTTTAAACACCATGTATTTTTCTAAAGTGATATGCTATTCAACATTCCCATGAGGTTTTCTGATTATAGCACCCATCTGTATTCACCTTCACCACTAAAAAGACCCCAAAAGCCCTTGAAGGTCAACTTCAACAGCATAAGAGATCTAATTATAAAGCTGATAGATACATACAAGCAAACTGCTTAGGAATAAATATCTAAAACTGAGCTACTTAGCATATTTTCTAAGATTTAAATGTTAAACCCAAAAGCTGCATCCTTGTCTCTACATGTGCACTGTTTAATACGTTTTTGTAATTACTGAGACTATTCTCAAGCAACATTTTCTTTTTTCTGTGAGGATCAGAAGCTTATGGGAATGAACATTACATTGTGTCAAAGTGAAATTCTGACACATACAAGGCTATTTGCTCATGATCCAATTTGCCTGTTAACCTTTCAGCTGGGTAGACCATTGCAGCTTGTCCAATATTTGATTGCCCATTCATCATTTAAGATTGGAGAAAGGATTCCCGTCTCGCCAAAATCTTACAGGAAAGGTCAGTAAAGAAAAGGCATCAGCTATGATGATTCATAGCTTCCTATAATATGTTTTTCTTATGTAAGAAGATTATAGCAAGGCTGCCAGAGTAGACTAGAAAAAGGAAAGTGGCCAGAATCCCAAATCCTTCCCTGTAAACTTTTAGCAGCTTATGACTGCACAAAGATTGAATAATAAATTCAAATAATTTAATAAATTCTAATGGGTCAATATATATAATGATCCTCAAGAAGTGTAAGCAAAGAAAAACAATCCTGCATTGTGGATAGTGGATCATCAATCCAATACTGGATCAACAATAAAAAGGCGTTTGACTCGCTACCGCACAGTTGGATTTTGAAATGTGCAGAGCTGTTTGGCCTGAGCAACAACCAACAACCACCAAAAGCAATAGAATCTCGCACTTGTTGTACATGGATGACCTGAAAGTGTACACAAAAAAATAGAAATGAACTGAAATCACTAATGAACACTGTTCGCATCTTTAGCCAGGACATTTCTATGGACTTTGGCCTCAACAAATGTGCAACAATTTTAATGACAAAAGGAAAGTTTGAGAAATCGGATGGTATCGAGCTCTACAGTGGTGAAAAAAATCAATTCATTAACCTTCAATAACAGCTAAAAGTACCTTGGCATTCTTGAAGTGTCTGATATCCTTCACGACAAAATCAAGGATAAGACCAAGACTGAGTACGTCCAACATGTATAAAAAATATTCAAATCCAAGCTTAATGCAGGAAATTGTATGAAAGCAATCAACACCTGGGCGATACTTGTAATTCAATACTCAGCGGGTATTGTCAATTGGACACAAATGGACATGGACTCAATCGATAAAAATATGCACTGCATATTTTTGCACCTTGCACCACTCCCTGAACCCCAAAAGGGATGTGGATCACCTTTATCTACCTCGCAAAGTAGGGGATAGAGGCCTGCTGCAAGGACAAAAAACTATTGAGGAGGATAAATGTAATATGAACGACTATTTGCAAGAAGCGACAGAAAGAATGCTGGTTGAAGTGTGGAACGAGGGTCTGTTTAAAGCGATGGAATAAAAAAAAAGTTCAAATCGAACAAGATAAAATTACGAATGGACAGCTGGAAGAACAAGCCACTTCACGGGAACTTTTTCCAAAAAGTGGAAAAAAAGCAATGATAACAACCTGACGTGGTAGTGACTTAGTAATGGCACCCTCAAGAAGGAGATGGAATCGGTAATATTTGCTACACAAGAACAAGCGATCCAAACAAACGTCATGAAGGCACGAATCCAGCACACTCAGAAAGACAGCAAATGTTGCCTGTGCAAAGAAAAGGATGAAACAGTTGACCACATTATCAGTGGATGCTCAAAAATGGCACAACCGTTAGAGCAACTGTATTTCTTTTCTAGGCTAGTATAACTTGTTTGGAAGCTGCTTCCAGCTGTTTCCACATGCATTTAAAAGCCCAAGCACTTAGCTCTGCATATTTCCTAGCAAATGTTTAGTATAATTTACAAACAAACTAGGCTGCTATATTTTTGAGAAGCTAACTCATTGTCCTTGATGTTAAATGCCTTTACACTGAAGGGTTTAGCTCTTCATTGCATTTATATCCAGAGAGCTTAAAGCAATGAACATCTATGTTTCACTTCATTTTATTCTTATAACATGCAGGGATGGAATCTTACTTCTGCCCCTTGAAAGATGTCAAAATTACATCATCAAAATTAGGCCACAAAATGTCTATGTTTTTGTGGCATACTTGTTACAAAAGTTTTCATGTGACAAGCTTGACCTTCTTTACTTGCCAAATTTAACACATCCTCCCCAGAATGGATTGAGATCATGTTAATAAAATTCCCCAAAATGAGAAAATGGAAAATACTACAATATAAAATATCTTTTTCTAAAGTATAAATTTTAGCCACACAAATCCCAATTTAAGATTAGAAACAGAGGAACTATTTGCGGGCCTATCTCTCCTGAGGATATTAGACCATCCTATTAGATCAGATAAGTGGAACTGTTTCTGGACCTTCTTTTAAACGTTTCTAGAAAGCCTGCCTCTTTTCTGCCTAGAGCAGGCCTCTATCCTTGTAGCCTTCTGAGAAGTGTTGAGGAACTGGACGTTCCTGCAACTGTTAGCATAGAGTCAAGCTGGAGCCCAGAAAGACAAATCGATCTGTGATAGAGTGCTATCCTTTCATTCCAAGAGGGATTTTAAAGCTTTTTTTTTAGTTTTCATTCTTATTATTAAGGTGAGAGGGTGATTACTATTTTGTAAGCTGCCCAGGGTTGCAGTTCCAATACAGGCAGTTCTAGGGTTATTTTACAAATAAGTAAATACATTCTTGAAAATCAGTCAAATCTTTCCATTTCAATGATATTCAGGTTAAAACAAGTTGACACTTTTGACTTGCACTGAGATTCAACTCAGTGAATCATTTGAGACAGAGAGAAAATAAATGGTTCAATGACTGAATAGGCATTTGACACCAATTCTTCATGCTTTATTTTTCCCCTTTCATCATATTGCACTTTCTTTTTGATTTGCAATGATTGTGACAGAACTAGAAAACATCCTGGAAAATGATTTGGCAATACAATTGCATCATAATTAATATGTAGCATTATTTTTATTAGTTTACAAAAGTTTTGTTGAGATATGATTACAAGAAAAAAAAGGTTTTGCTCCATTTACCTATTTTATATAAATTTAGCACAAAATCATTTTAAAATAATGAACAAATAAATGAACAGAATATAAAATTGTTACTAGCAACTGTTGAAATAAATGTTCATCTGGGTTCAGTTCCAAGTGGGAAGAAAGACACAGGAAACATGGAGACTGCTTGGAAATATGGTTTAATGATGTACAGGACTACATTTATACCTTCTCTTGAATCCTGCCTAGGAGCTTCTTGTTCCTGTGTAAAGAATGTACTGTGGTTGTCAGACTCCCATGGGGCTTTTCAGGGAAAACTTTGTAGGTTATCTTGAATTCCAAGCCTGGTTGAATCTTGCTGGGTGATGGTGTAATGAAGGGACTTTGGACAATTCCTATTATGGCCTAATGGCTTTGTCCTGATTTGAATCTTGAGTGAGGGGCTAATTCTATCATGTCCTAAGGGGCATGCCTTTTGTGTTGTAGATAAGGTGGCCCAGCCTTTGCCTTGTAGATAGGTTAGCACCAAAACATCTGCTGGGGGAGCAGGGAGCTGAGGCTCTAAGTTTGTCTTTAGAAACATGTTTCTCCTTTAGGGAAAATATAATATTGTGCCTTTTTAATATTTCCTAGAATAGACTTCTGGGGTGACATCACAGTGGTGTGGTATAGGAAAATGGGGCTCCATTCTTTCTGTCCAAATTTTATGTCTGGAGGCGAAGTTAAACCATGGAGGTGTCAGCATCATAGAGGGGATACTCCGGGAGTGACAGGGAGAAGAGAGATCCCCATTGCAGCAGGAGGAACCCCTTGAATCTAAGTAGTAATTTATGTTGATTATTGCTATAGGTTTAAGGAAGGATAATATACAGTATTACATTTATTTATTTTTAAATAATAATGGACATATGATGATTGTGTAGAGTAGGACAAATTTTACAAGAGAAGAGGATTCCTGAAAAAATAAAGAATAGGCAGTTTATGGTATTGAGGAAGAGGTTTTTTAAGACTTTAAGTATGACAAGCACAACGAGTATCACAAAAACTGCAAAAAAAAACAACCCTACACCAATGACAGCTTCTCCATCGGGACAGACATCAATAGGAGACATGCTGGGTGGTGAGAAATCATCATCCTCACTGAGTCTACAGAACATGCAGTCGATGTTGAATATGATCCAAGAAATGATGCTGAAAATGCAAAAGTCAATAGGTAAGAACCATGAGGAAATGAAGAGTGATATGGATGAAGTGAAAGAAGATATACAGAATTCAGATTACAGAATGGGAAAAATACAGGAGACCATCACCAAAGCTGAACAGAGAATAAAGATAGTAGAGGCAAGAACAGAGCAAATGGAAAATAAACTGGAAGCAATCGAAGAAAGACTGATGGAAGGCTGGAAGTGAACAGAGACCTGGAAGAGGCAATAATACATCTTGAATTGGAAAAATCAGCTTTTTATCTGAGATTTCCAAATATAAAAGAGAATAAAGAGGAAGATCTAGTGAAGCTCATGACAGAAATGTTGGCTAACACATTGCAGATGAATAAACATGAAATACAAAAAGGCATTGAAAAAATTTACAGAGTCTATACTAACTAAGCACGACGTCATAAACTACTATGAGAAGTGCATGTGAGGTTCTCAAAAAAAACAATCAGGGGTAAAATCTATAGGAAGACACGAAATGTTCTGTTAACTCATAAGGGAAGAGAAATTCTAATTCTTAAGCAGGTACCCAGAAGAATTGGGGAACAAAGGCAGAATTACCACTTTCTCTCTTCACAACTGTTTGGATCCCAAACAGACTAGACAACTGATAAAAAATAAGAAGAGGAAAACATTGCTGAATACCTTATCTGAAATGATGCAAGAACTGATCTTAAAGGACATATGGAGAGAACTAAACCCACAAAATTCAGTTTTCTTTTTTTTCCAAACCACATAATTCAGGATAGATATGGTGTGTATGGATTTGGAATTGGGTAAAAACATAGTGGAGGTAGAGACAATATCAAACACATAATCCTCTAATAGTGAAATGGAAGGGAAGAACAAAAAAGAGAGGGAGATGGACCATGAACCAGAGGGTTTTAAAAGAAAAAAATATGTCCAATGGATAGAAAAGAGTAAGATTTCTTTTTGAAGGAAAATTAAAATGAACATACAATGCTGCAAAATTTATGGAATACAACAAAATCTTATATTAGGGGTTTAACAATAGCTTATGTGGTGTGAAGGAATAAATAAAAAAGAAACAACAAACAGCATTGATCTTTTAAAATCTTTCTCAGTCTATTTCATGCCACATATACACCTAACACGCTCCTCAAGCAATGCTTTTCCTCTTCTGTAATATTGCATTTGGAATCACTTTTGAAATAAATACTCTCACTATTCAGCAGGGATGGTCTATTACATATTTTCTTAAAGCTACAATTAATATTTCTCCCTGTAGAAATTTTCCATTGGGGATTCCTGCAGCAGATGATCAAAAGCCTTCGAATAATCTTGTAAGCATTTTTCTAGATGTATATCTGACAATACAACTAACAATCTAAGAGTGCACTGACCTCAGTTGTAATGTGTGCTCTTTAACACTGTCACAAAGTCTGCAGCAGTAAAATTTTACAATTTCCTTTTTTGAAAGTCTCACCTCACTTCTGTGATTTACACAAAAGAGTGAGATGCAGGACTAAAAGGTCTTCAGGTATTCCCAGGTATGACATCTGAAAATATAACGGAAAAAAACTATGTCACTTTTTAAAACTAAGTAGTATATATAATTATATAGAAAATGTCATAGTAAATCACAAGATCAGTACAGAGGCCAGGGTCTGGAAT
Source organism: Calamaria suluensis (assembly GCA_032468135.1). Classification (NCBI taxonomy): domain Eukaryota; kingdom Metazoa; phylum Chordata; class Lepidosauria; order Squamata; family Calamariidae; genus Calamaria; species Calamaria suluensis. The sequence goes on from JANHFP010004756.1 coordinate 150,953, forward strand.
ATAAGAAGCTTTAACATTTGAAATTGTTGCACCAGCTGGAAATCTTTGAACTCAGTATAAAGTTGCTCCTTATGCTTATTTATTTTTGCTGGATGATATTATAAAATGCATGTGCTGGGTAGTGAACACGGAAAGAAAAATGCTTTCCTGAAAAACCTAATATTAATTCCCATCATGCCAACCTGCACTGCTGCTTGTTCTGTTTCATCAGAGATCTTCTGCAAATCCATCTCTTCTGGCTTATAAATTTGAATAACAGTTAAACAAGATTTTATTTTTAATTTATTTCACGTTTGTATGCAAATTTAACAAATAAGTTTAAATAAAACCAATCATGATTTGGTATTTGAATTTAGTAAATGTCTGGTATGATGCTATTATATACAGGGTAAAAACAGTTTTTATTATATACAAATACAAAAATATGTATTATATATTTTCATTCCAATGAAACTATTGAGACAGGTCTCTATTTGAAATTCCTTTTACTTCTTACTCTTATAAAGAGAGAACTGTAATTCCCCACCTTCTATCCTCGTGCAGCTATGACCTAAACTTTAACAAACCAATATATAAATATATAATATGTGCAAAATTATAATAGAAACATGATAAAATGTTAATTGAGCAGTTGAGTGAATAAAGTAGATTTCTAAGAGAGGGCATTTGTTTTTATTTACTTACTTTATTTATTTCTCACTTTTATATACTGCCAGAATGCAAAGACCAATTTGCATTTCTATTAGATAATCAGCTGGCGAATTGCCACCTTATGAATTGTCAAACATATATTCGTAAATATAATCTGACATTAAGAAACTTTACATAAGAAGAAAAAGAAGATATGTTGGCAAAGTATAAAATACCATTTCCAAATGGTGTGAATAGAAAGATGTTTAGTATTATAGGAGGAGGTGAGAAGTATCCTTGTATTTATATGGTTCCTATATAGGTCTGCTGATGTCTTATCCCCAGGTATTCTGGTTGGAAATGATAGGAGTTGAAATCAAATGTATACAGAAATACTCCTAAGAGGTCTGTAAAGGGTGTGCGTAAGAGCACCAGTGTGCCTATAGTTCCTGTCCTAATGTTCTCTTTATTTGTATTCATTTTTTATTCAATTCATGCTTATACTTATATATATTACCTAATAGGTAATAGACAAAATGAATAAATAAAATAAAATAAATTTAGCACAAATTTTATAAATCTCTATAATTTACTTTAAGCTCCAGTCTTTCCCTAAGTATCTTCATTACCAACCTAGGGATTTTTTAGTTATGTTTCTGATTTTAGTTTCTTAGAGGAAGAGTCTCTTAAGATTTCTCTAGACCAATTATGGTTAATCTTTTCGGCACTACGTGCTGAAACTGGAGTGTGTGGGTGCCCGTGTGAGAGAGCAGCTGGCAGGTGTGCATTCCTATGGTGGCCAGTTGCTCTTCCATTGCGTGCATGCGCACCAGACAGCTGCTCTCTTCCAACAGCATGTGTGCCGACAACGGAACCCAGAAGAGCAGCTGGCAACAGCATGCATGCCCACAGACAGGACTTGGTGTGCCACCTCTGGCACGCGCGCCCTAGGTTTGCCATCACAGCTCTAGACATAGGTTTAAGATTGCAGAGACAACATACAGTTTGGAACTGCCACAATGCTAAATCGTAAATCCTAATGCCTAGATACCTTTGAAAAAAAAAAGTAAAAAATCAGTTTTGTTCTAGAGATACTTAAAGTTATAAAGGAATGATGTTTGTATTAGGAAACATAGAAATGTAGATTTGCACATAGAAATGTAGAAACATATAATTTGATTTTTCTTAAATAGCTTGGTTCTCCCACAAATCGCCGGTTATGCAGAGTTTAATGTAAAATGCTATTAGAAATCTTCCTGGCCCAAAAGAGCACACAGGTAGTCCTCGACTTATGACCACAATTGAGCCAAAAATTAATCTTGCCAGATGAGACATTTTTAAGTGAATTTTGTCCTATTTTATGACCTTTCTTATGACAGTTGTTAAGTGAATCACTGCACTTGTTAATAATTACAGCTATTAAGTGAATCTGGCTTTCCTGATGATTTTGCTTGTCAGAAAGTTTGCTTGTCAAAAGGTGATCTTATGACCCCAGGATACTGAGACTGTCATAAATATCATTCAGTTGTCAATCATCTGAATTTTGATCACATGACTATAGGATGCTTCATTGGTTATAAATGTGAAAAGAGGTCATAAGTCAACTTTTTTCAAAGTTGTCCTTGTAACTTTGAACAGTCACTAAATAAACTGTTGAAAGTTGAGAACTATCTGTCTGTGAGTAAGTCAATAAGCACTGAGGAACTATTCTCTATTTGTGGGAAAGATATATCACTACAGCCAAAAGAGCTTCTGGATATGAATGATTTTCTCTATGATATTTAACATTTCTAACTAATAGCTGCATTCCAATTTCTGATTTCAGAAATGTCAGATAAAGACATATCAGGTATATTCACACACTGACTGATTAGTTCTTGGTTAGCTTTGTTACTTTGGAGTTTGCTTATTTTGTTAGTTTGTATACTGTAGTTTATGTATTCTGTAAACACAAATGAATTAATTACATAACTAAGTTAAGTTACTCAGTGTTTTATGTAGCTAGTAATATTATAACACTTCTTTAAAAGGAATAACTTCTTATTTAATACCTTAGAAACTAATTTTCTCAACCTTTCCCCAGCCTTTCGTAGGATAGATACCTGCAATTTAGAACATAACATTTTGTCTTCACCATATTGGAAAGATAATTTTAGTTCTAGGTGTGAACTCTCATTTCTCCAATTATTTTGGAAAGCTTCTTATAAATATCAGCTTTATGTTCTCTACTCAATTGCCATAGACATCTAGCGGTATCCCTATATTACAATTAGAATTATATAATACTTGTGTACTCTTTTTACCACCTGGAAAAAAATCTTGTTTTCCATCTGGAAAACAAAGTTAAGTGATGAACATCAAAATGGAATTAAGAATGCTATTCTCAAATGCTATTATCAAATCAGAAGGAAATATTATTGAGTTCAATGCATTTTTTGTGTGTGTTCCTTTGATTCAGTGTTGACTCCTGGCCACTGCCTGAATGAGTTCCTGTAATTTTGTTGGTAAGAGTGTTGAAAGTCGTTTGCAATTGCCTTCTAGAGCTGAGAAAGAGGGATTGGCCCAAGGTCATCTGGCTCGCTTGTGACTAAGGTGGCACCTTAGCCCAGGGCTGTCAAACTCTCAGCCCAGGGGATGGATGCATCACATGCTGGCCATGGCCATGACATCGCAGTGATGACTTGAGTTTGACACTCCTGCCTTAGCCACTATCCCATACTGACTTTCTTTGAATGGAGCTTATTATCATATAAATAGAACTATTTACTCCATAAATATATATATCCATGAAACTCCAACCTAAAACAGATATTATTCCAGTATCCAGTAGTTTGGTTTCTTTAAGTTCTTATCACAACACACACAAAATACAGTTGTTGTTTTTACTATTGAATCATTATAATAGCAATGTTAAATTATAATGTATAAATTGTTATAATAGCAACGTTAAATATAGGCAAAGTTGAATGTATGGCATAGCAAAAACTATATACAATTTCCTGGACAAACAAAGGGCTGGAATAAAATAGTATTTCACTGAGAATTTACAGTGGACATTTTGGATACTGAAAGCGTATGCTATTATCAACATCAATAAGAATATTTTTAGAACATGCAGAGTGCATCATTGTGATCCTTTTCTAAAGAAAACAAAACATGCAGCATGAAAGACCGTAAAGCCAACTGAAAGCAGCAATTGCGAAGCTTATATTTTGAAGTTTTACTAGCTTGTGCTTTCTTTTGATGCCAAGGAATATTAAACATCTATAAATCATTTCTAATTCTTCACCATTAAAAACAATTGCTTTCTGATTTTCTATTGTGCAAAAAGAGAACAGGTCCACAAAATTAACCTGTTACAGTTCCAATTTCAAGATTTTGTGCAAATGTAAAAAATACTCTTTAGATGGACGTGATAAAATAGAATGGATTACCAAAAAAAGATCTACCAGACGGTAACCCAAATTATGGCAAATATGGCAAATACATAGCTTTAATTTTCCGCTGTGACCCTCATCATTGCACTGAAGTCAGAGACAGTTATATTAACAGATTTGGAAAGAGCAAATGAAGTAACTAACTCTGTACATGGCACTGAGTTATCGAGGTTAGCGAAATCTCAAGACTGCAGATACTTCCAAAAGCATTTTCCAAGCTGTCTACGTGCAATAAAATTAGAATTTAGTCTTAACATAAAAATAATTTTAATGAATTATTCATGCAGTCACTAGAGACTACAGCCCAGCCACGCTCCTTACTGTGTGCCTCTTCATGGGGTAGATTTAGTACAGGAAAAAGAGCTCAAAATAAAGATGAAGCTACAGTGAGGCTTCAATGAGTCTTCCCTTTGCTTAAAAAAAAGGGGGAGGGAAATTCTGCACATTTCTTCTCTTGCTTAATCCGGATCAAAAGCGTGAAGGTGGCCTTTTCCAGCCATGATCTTCCTGCTTATTAAGTTGGGCCCAGAAAGGGATTCAGACACCACATATGAAAAGGAAACCCAACCCAAAGAAGAGGCACGAAGGCAAAATCAATATGCCATTAAGAGAGACCAAAAAAAACACTATTTCAGCCATTGCTTTCATCTGCTATTTCAGTGCTTTCAGAAGCAGCTCTAAGCCATAGTTGCGAACCAGATGGAGCAGCAGATGGGACCTTGATTTGACCCAATGCAGCTGTTACACTTCTTAAAACTTAAAATTCACACATCATTTTCTGTCCTGTGAACTGAAACCAGGAAGCCAATTGTCCCCGTTGCCAAGAATCAGCCAGGCAAGCTGAATTCCACTCCATTCTTTTCTACTACTGTACTATACTGCAGAGCACCCTTATGCTAAAAAAAATGTCATATATACATTTTTAAAAATCTGGACTTAAATATGAGTCCGGGGAGGCAACAGAGATTCTGTGACTTTGTGTCTTGTGCATTTTATTTCTAAAG
>JANHFP010004756.1:217770-228032 GCA_032468135.1 Calamaria suluensis
TAAAATAAATAAATAAATAAATAAATAAACTCATGCACAAATATGTAACTTAAAAAAATAAAAAACCAACAGTCCCTTGCTCTTCCTAGAAATAAATCCATGTTTACATTGCTTTCCCTTTATTTATTTTTACATGACTGAGGCTTGTGCTGCTGATACATCTGAGTAAAGTTCCTAGATTTATTATCTTAATGTCACATAAATATTGCATGATCAAGTCAGCTTGAAGGCAGCTTATTATAGAATTCTAAATGCTCTAGAGCTTATAATATTTTAAAGTAATTCTAGTTCCATCTTGCCAAACTGTGTTTCCTTTTCTGAAGATTTTAAATTTGAATTTAACATAGGAAATGGATAGACTTCATTGCTACAAACAAACTGAGATTATGATAATTTGCAATATTTTATTTCTGATACTATAAGGTTTGGTTGAAATACAATATAAAATGTCACAAATATCTTAAATTAGAAAGAATCTTTTCATTATGCATAAAAAACTATTTTATATATCATTTCAGTCTGAAAAAATGAATGAATAGTACACTAATATTTGAATGCTTCCAAAGTGTTCTTCACTCTATAACATGCAAAAAAATAATAATTCTATTTTAAACAGGCAAACTGTCAGTCCAGGTTTTTTTTTTAAAAAAAAAGACTGCTGCTATTATGCAGTGAATGTGGTGCATGTATTTAACCCTTGGTAAATATAATTATAATTATAGTTTTCTTTAGAAGCCTTTAATATTGCTCTCTTGAGCTCTAAAACTTGTCTTGCATTAAATAACTCCTTAATTTGTTATTGTAGCTAAGTATTTTTATTACAAATAAAAATAACTGAATTATATATGCTGCAATTTTCTCTGATGCTATGGAAAGATTTCTTTCCCCTAGCATTATTGAGTGGATCATAAATTACACTTCCCTTTTTTCACAGCAAAATCTAATCATTTTTCTCAAAGCTTCAAATAATTTATTTAAGTAACCTGGAATAAAACTGAATTTTGCAATATGTATTTATTTTTAGCATTTACATGGAGTTATAAAATTTTCAAACTACAGGAGATTTTTAGGTTAAAACATGGTTGAAAAAAAATATGGCAAATCATTCTTATATGGATTCAAGCAATCTCATTTTTTAATAATATTTCTGTATATACAATATTTGCATTCCTCCTCCATTCTTCCTCATGATCATATACAGTATATAAATGCTTCCGTGGGTCTCTCAATATAGTCTTAATATCAAATGAGTACAAAAGAAAAAGAGTTCAGATAGTTGTATGTTGAAATATTACATAAAAGCCTAATTATTAAAATATTTCCAGAAATGCTTTACAAAACACAAATGAAGCAGGTTGTTAAATACTTCACAAATTTTTGGCTATAATGTTTAATCTTCCCAGTCAACAAAATTGAACTGTATTTCCAGTACTCCCACTCAGCAGAAAACCTACAGTATATTTTTTATGATAATAGATGTGTCCTTTAATATATGAGGAAGACCAATAAAGTCATGGTTGGAAGGTTTATGAGATACTTGAAAAGATAGAAGTGAGATGATTAAATAGCAAAATGCAGTATATGGAGATAGGCATAGAAGTGATGAAAATAAATAGTTTGTAAAAGACAGAAAGGCATGGAGGGATGCAGTAAATCACATTTATATAAACTTCCTTTTCTTACCTCATAAGATGTTTACTCATCAGGGCAGAAAAGGGCAGAAAAAGAGAAAAAACAGTAAATATAATTAAAGTTTTATTCCTTTCCTGCACTTTTCCTACCTTTCCTTATCTCAGATTGGAATAGTGGGAAGTTTGTATGCATGAACAAATTACTGTTCTTGAAACAAGATGAGGATAAGTGAACACGGCTATTTGGTGCTTTATGCTCCAGAAAATAGCCTATATTTTTTTCCCCAACAGTTGGACTATATGAGGCTCCTCCCACATGCGGAGTGCCAATCTGGAATCAATGCTGCCTCCTGAGTCCCTACGATCTTTGCAAGTACTTTCATAGCTGCATTGATTCACTTCCCCCTTAGCTGCTGTTCCAGCAGAAATGCTGAAAAAATAGTATTGGGAACATTTATTTTCATTTACTCTTTGTAGAAATCAAATTGAACCTATTTCCCTAAGAACATCTGTAGGAAAAACAGTGACTCTTCTAGACCTCTACTACAATGGGATTTTGTTTTTGTGATGACCCAGGGTGTGGCACAAATGTAGTGCAGCCAAATAATTATCACCAGTCTTTATTTCAAACCAAACAGTACTCCCCCAAAGTCCACGTTAATTCTTTGTCTATAGAAAGAGTTATTGCACTGTTATTGCAATAACAGTAATAGACCCATTTTGTTGCAGACAAGATATTAGTCCAATTAGCAGATGATAAGAACACAGGAGATAAGGAGTTCTTTGGCTACAAACTTCTACGAACTTGGCAGGAGATCAAGAGACAGACATCCGAGGAAACTCAAGTTTGTATCTGAAAGCCTGCCTTTCACAAACTGCCCTACTTAAAACCTAGCCTCAACAGCTGTGTCTGATTATGGGTAATCAAAACCGCTTCCTTCCAAGGAGACTTCATTGCAGTCTCTTGTCTATGCTGCCTAGGATAGGGAGGGGATGGGCCTGAATCATCATCCAAACTTCTCCTCTCTGGGTCTGCCTCTACCCCACTCTGCCCAGCCTGGCCCTGCCCTTCCCCATCTTCATCCACAGTCACTGATTCTAAAGTATTTCCCTCTGCCAGCTGTTCCTCTTCCACTTCGGAGTCAGTTATTGACAGAGGCATGGCAGTTTTCTTCTTCTCTAAATGTGAATCAGAATCAGACCCAGACCGAAAACAGCATAGACCAATCCAGCCAAAGTTCAGTTCTGGTCAGATCCAATGGTCAAAATCTTACTAGACTATCCTACTACCCTAATAGATGTATCCTGTGAGATTCTAGGGAGTGGCTAGCCTAACTCTCTCCCTCTTCTCCTATTCAGTTCTGGGCTGTGTTGCCTTTGTCTCATGCCCTCCTCACCTTCTTGGAGTGTGCTCTTTCCTTTCTGAGAAACTACTGTTTCACTGCAGTCCTTTTCAAACAGATGTTTCCCTGCTAAATTGTTGCGACCTCTCAACAGTAAGAACACTTATACTAAGAATTACTTAAAATTAAAAGGACAATTTAATTTTGACTAATGTGCTTTGAATCTCTGCCCATAATGTTAAGTTATAAAATTCTGTCAAAAGTGATTAACACAAATACATTAACTCCAAACAACATTACTACATTTACTGAGAAATCTCAAATCTCCAAGTGTCTTAACCAAAAAAACAATGTCCAGTTAAAGAAAAACAAGGGGACAGATTGTGTTCAGTGTCGTAGAATAGAGCAGTGATGGCTAACCTTTTTGCCATCGCATGCCAAAAGCATGGGGAGCGTCAGAGGATCATGTGTGTGCATCCCGATACCCATAGTTTTATACCCCCACTTTTGGCATGCGATGGCATGGTGGGCCCTGTATGCCCATTTTTCACTCTCCCCAGGCTCCAGATCCTTTCTAGGAGTCTGGGGAGGGTGAAAACAGCCTTCCTCACTCCCCCAGAAGTCCTACAGAGGCTAGAAAGGGCCCATTTCCCAACTTCCAGTGGGCCCAGAAGGCCCAAAAATCAGCTGGCCAATGAGTGCACGGACACCAGAGCTCAGCTCACATGGCCACTGATATGGCTCCGCTTGCCACCTGTGGCACCCGTGCCATAGGTTCCCCATCACAGGAATAGAGAATAGAGTGTTGATTCTGGAATCTTGAGAAAAAGTTTTATGATAGATGGATTTTGATGATAGTCCATCAAGTCTTAGCAACTGCACAAACAGAATTTTGTTAATTTTACTACATTTAATTTATCATTTGGGTATCCATTAATCTTGGTTATAAGATTTCCTTATAGATTATTTAGGTTTTCATCTTCTTGAATAATTTGGACATGATAAAGAATAAATTTGGGGACAGATACACAAACTAATACATTCTTAAATAATTTGTTGTATTGTTGGGATACAGTTCTGATATGCTTACAAATCAAATGTATTTATACCCCAAGACCTACTGAAGATGAAGGCAAAGAATAACAGAGGAATTCATTTAAAGTAACTCTCAATGAAATAAAGAACAGTGGGGGGAAATAGGATGTATAATCTGACAAGAAAATTTATATTAGAGTAGTAAAACATCAATCACAAGAAATCAAAAGATATCATATATTGCATTTTAAGAGTAAAATAGCAAAAATGTAAATAAAGTTGTATTTATTTTACATCCTTTTTAAATGTATATTTAAATTATTAACATGAATACCTAAAGTGTACAAAGTGACCCACAGAGTACCTCATTTGTTCTACCTTTTCATTTATTTTGGTTTAAATTTTACGAAATGAATAGACAGGACAGAAATCCTTTAATTCCATTTCTTTTAAGGTCAAATGTAGCAATCTCTGCACAGAACAATTACCATCAGTCTCTTTAGCTTTTCTCATTGCTCCTTCTGTCAACATTTCATGAAGTGATAATACTTCTATTGTCTCTGTTAACACAAAGCCTTTTCCAGATTTGATACATTAACTCTTGTTTCCACTAGAGAAGTCTGGCAAAGGGAACATGGGTTTTTGTTGTTGGTATTGTTATCATTATCATCATCATCACGAACACTACTAGAGGAATCCAAAATCGATTTTTAATAAAAGCTAGTGTTATATAGAGAATTGCCTCCAATTGTATTATCAGGCTACTCTTTGTACTGCACTGGTTTATTGCTCTAACTCTTTTATTAAGTATGCCTGGGTTCTTGCAATGTTGCACAGATGCCTCCTGTTACCTGTACATATTATCATTCCTGCAGATTCACTGTAATTTTCTGGAAGCTTCAATACAGCAAGAAACAGAAATATATATTCTTGTGTTATACTGATGGGGTCATTTTTTAAAAAAATATGTCTCAAGCTTCCTCTTATAAATGCTTAAAACCAGTGCTTGTATAGAATATAGTATGTCATCAAACACTGACCATCAACCACTACTGTACTGTCCACCTACATACCACAAAAAGAAAAGAGTTCTCAAAGGTTGGTGGGCAGGCAAGGAAAAATCCCAGGAGGCCCAGCTATGGGTATCTTGCTCCAAATGTAACAATTTTTGACTCAAAGTCTTATTTATTTCACAATAAATAAAGGTTTATAAGATCTCCCTTGAGTTTAAAAATTAGTAGGCCAAGTGACTGGACACAGGTTAACATCTGGACTTAACAGCGATGTCAAACAAAATAGCTCACGCTGACTGACCTTTATTTTGCCCTTTTTTAAAAAGGCTCCCAGAGTGGCTTACAAAAATCAGTAGTACGGAAGATACTGCTCCCAGTCTTACTGTGCTTAGTGAATGTTCTTTACATGGACTAAATTAAGACTAGTGACAGGAACTGAACTCAGAGTCCCACTTCCCAACAATTGGCCCATTGCAGGCAAGCTAAAGCTATTTTTCTTACCATCCCTTTCAAACTGCCTGGTTCTTAAGCAAGCAAGCTAACAAACAAAATAGTATTTCTTTATTTTATTTTACTTATTTTATTTAATTCAGGAGAAAGAAATGTAACAAGAAAAAAAATAAGAAAGGGAAAGGGAGGGAGGGAGGGAGGAAGACAAAAGCAAGTTTGATTTGTTCAAAAATTTATATCCTTGAACAGGGGTCCCCAACCTTGGCTACTTTAAGATGTGTGGACGTCAACTCCCAGAATTCTTCAGCCAGAAAAGCTGGCTGAGGAATTCTGGGAGTTAAAGTCCACAAGTCTTAAAGTTGCCAAGATTGGAGACCCCTGTCCTAGAATATAACTGCAGCAGGACTTAACAATCTTCTGAGCTATTCCAAATATTAGGATCACAGTGCATTTTTTATTTATGTTTTAATTTATACTATATTATAAATAGTGTACAATATAATATATTTATATATATATTATAAATATATTATAATGTATTTTAATTTAAGCTATGAAAACAGGAACAGAGTATGGTTCACTTGTCAAAAGGTTGGATCCAGATGTCCAACCAAAAATGGGAGTAGCTGGCTGTTGTATTTTCCATGTCCCAGCATCTCATAGACACTTCCCACCACTCAGATGCTCCCCAAAATATGAGACAAACCTAAGTGAAATTGTTATGATTTGGGGGATTTATTAAAAAGTGGCAAAACATGTAACATGGAACACACATAAAAAGTTTCTTGATCTAATTTTCTTCATTTTTCCCTTTTCATTCTCAATTATTTGTATCACTGACATTGTAATCTACATGGTATCATGTTCCAGGACAGCATTTATGAAGGAGACTAGGAGCTGAGAGTCAGGGGTATGGAGGTGAAACTGACAGATGCCGCCCTGACTGTAGAAGTCCTGTCCATTTTTATATCCATATGGTGCATGTGACACATGTTAAAAGAGACAAGGCTGCCCAGCAATTGTGAGGTTGCATCCACCAATTTTACAATCTTAACGTGCACTGACCAGGAAGACAGACATTTTGATTTATATATATTATTATTGTGGTGTTTATCAAAACATGTTATTTTCAAATTGTTAAATGTTAACAGAATAACAGAGTTGGAAACGACCTTGGAAGTCTTCTAGTCCAACCCCTGCACAAGGACCCTGTGCCATTCCAGACAAGTGACTGCCCAATCTCTTTTTAAAATCCTCCAGTGATGGAGCACCCACAACCTCTGAAGGAAAGCTATTCCACTGATTAATTGTTCTCATTGTTATAGCTGTTGCTGGCACATTTTAATCAATGTTATAGCTGGGACTGAAACGGAACATTTCTCCTTAGTTCTAGGTTGGATCTGTCCTTGGTAAGTTTGCATCTGTTGTTTCTTGTCTTGCCTTCTGGTGTTTTGGAAAATAGGTTGATCACTGTTCTTGTGGAGACCCTCAAGTATTAGAAAACTGTAATCATGTCACCCCTGGTTTCACTAGACTGAGGTTTTCAACTAGATCCCATTTGTTTTTCACAAACTATCTGTTCAGTATATACAGTACATGAAAAATCAGCCTGTTGTACCACAAGGCTTTCAGCTCAGAAAGTCCAAGTCCCATTTACTGTTGCCTCAAGGGAGTTGTTGAGCTTATATTAACTAGTCTAAATTCTGGAATTTTATTGAAGAAACTGCCCCTTCATTTCTTATAGGAGAAACTTATCTAAATAGTTATAACTTTATTGTTCATCAGAATAATCTGACATTTGTAACATTATAACTTAAGGAAGCATGCCAATTTGTTATAGAAAAAGGCCCATTCAATCACATATCTTTTAAATTTCTAAACCATTTTTGTTTTGTTATAGTACATAATACTTAGCACTTAGACTTATTTTTGGCTTCACAGCGCTTTACAACCCTCTCTAAGCAGTTTATAGGGTCAGCATATTGCCCCCAACAATCTGGGTCCTCATTTTATTGATCCTCGGAGGGATGGAAGGCTGAATCAACCTTGAGCCTGTGAGATTTGATCTGCTAAATTGCAGGCAGCAGGCAGGCAGCAGAAGTGGACTGTAGTACTGCTTTCCAACCACTGCACCACCGTGGCTCCTGATGGAATTTCCCATCAAAATTATGGTAAAGAATATCTGTGGCAAACTGAAGTACTTGGTTTTTAGAACTGGAAAGGATAGTGATAAAAAAGATGTAAAGGATACATTCAACTTCTCTGCATTATTAAAATATTTCTATTGAATCCTCCATTTGCTTCAATCCATCAGTTGCATTTTTTTTGTGACAGTCTGTTAGGAATTTCCTATTTTCAAAGATATGGGACTTTTTTTTCTGCTGCAGAATTTTTGAATACTCTCTCCCATTAAAATGTGAGCAGTCTCCCACCTTATTAGATTTTACAAAAAAATTAAAAACAAAACTGTTCAAGACAGCTTTTGGCATTTGAATGTGACCGTCTAGTTACTTATTTCTTGGAGTTTTTGCTGTTCTTTTTCTATTTTTAAAATTTTTATGCTTTTAATTTTGGACCATTTTATTTTATCGACACTGGATATTATGACATTACTTGCAAAAGAGTAGGCCAAGGTTAAATATAAATAAATAAGTAAATGCTTTAAGACCAACATTTCAGAGGAAAATAAATTTTTTTGAAAGAATATGGGAAGAGTGAATGTCATGCAAAAATGTTTTAAATCTTCAAACTAAACTAAAGATACTGTGGTTAAATTATATCAGACAGATATTTATAATTATTTGGGGAGTAAAAATGTCTGTCTTCATTCTACATAGCTCTCCATAACTACAGTTATTTTTATTTAACACTGCAGTTAAATGTCAGCAGCTATGTCATTCCCACAACTACCTTAGTTTGCTGTGCTTGAGCATATGCAGCTGCTTCTCTGCTGTGATGCTTGTCAATTCCCTCTCCCCATACACTTCAGGAATGATAACATCTTTCACATTTAACTGATCTCTGAATTCGTTTCACATTCCAGGCGGTCAAATTAAAGTCACTCATTTATACAAATCATAGAGAAAGCACAGAGAGTTGAGTGAATTTTAATAAAAATGAAAGGTTGTGTGGGCAGGAGGAGGTAAAATGCTTTTCCTTTTTTCCCTTCAGCGCATAGAAATCAGTACACCATGTACCTTTCCATTCCCTCCCAGAAAATAAAAGTATTTTCCACTTAAAGAAACAAGGGAGATAGAATAAAATCTATTTCTCTATTATATCAAGGGCAAACTATGGATTTGATTAAATAGAACTTGTTTATCTGCATGGGTGCCTTAAGTCAATCTTGACAATTGGCAACTGCCTGGACAACTTCATGTAGTATTCTTGGCAACATTTCAGAATTGGTTTGCCATTGCCTTCTTCCTAGGACTTTGGCGCAAAATCACCCCATTGACCTTATGCCAGAGGCTGGAGTAGAACTCAGAACTTGGCACTTTTCTAACTTGCCACTTTAATTGCTACACCAACTGGTTCTCAGATACAGCTTTATTCATGAGGAGTCCTGGGGTGCAGTGGTTAGAATACAGTACTGCAGGCAAACTCTGTCCACAGCCTGGAGTTCAATCCTGACGGGATCAAGATTGACTCACCCTTCCATCCTTCCAAGGTCAGTAAGAAATTAAATGGTATTTTTAAAAAAAAAAATTTTCCAGGCAAAAAAAAATGCTCAAATGGCTTAAAGGTATTGTATATCCACAAAGTCATACTCTAGACTTCTATATAATATCCAAATCCAAGATCACATTCCCATCTTTAAGAATAAATTAAATAGTTTTTAAATACACAGCTAACTGCTACACTTTTTTGGTTTTGGGGAAAATTAAGAATGGTGGATCTAATCCACAGGAATAAATTGTTTTGCTAATCCAGACTGGGGGTCTTTAAATTGTTCCCAATGGGATTTGGTCTGTGGTTTGGTTTTCTGTTTAGTAAATCAAATAAAAGCTACACCTAAGAGTCAGAAAGCTGCAGAAGACACATTATGATTTACAAATAATAAGTGATTAAATGTAAGCAGTCCCAACACAAAGGTTAACAATTTAAAAAGAAACAAGATAAACAAGAAAGGAAATCATGAAATATTTAATTTATTTCATTTTGCATAACTTAGTATCATTCAAATGTAAGGCACCAAATTTCCAGAACTCTCAATATTCAGTTCATACTAACTGAGGATTTCTGGGACTTAACATTCACACATATGAATCTTTTCTGGAGTGGATAAATTTTTACCTTTATAATAAATCAGATAGGCAATCTTTATGAGTTGCAGACTACATTGGAGCTTGGAAACCAAAAAGTGGGCCAGTTCGAAAGTGGCTGCCATAGTACACATGTACAGTGACTAAGATCTTGGTCATAAATCTGCTCTCCATTGCATTATTACAGTTTTTTATCAGTTTAAACAACAATTTAATCTACTGAATCAGTAGGTTCTGATAGAAGCTAAGGTAACATGCATTGCCTATCACAGAAGTCTGGCCTTTTCACATATTCTTCCAAGTATATTATTTGTTTAGCATAAGCTGACCAGATTTTAGCACTGGTACAGCGGGACATGGGGGGGCGTGCGCGCACGGGGGCCGGAAGTGACGTAGCGGCAGGCTACCCACTTCCGGGAGCCTTCCGGGACCCACTTCGCCACCGCCACCTCTTCCGTCCTCGGCTGTTGTAAAGAAGCGGCGGCTTTGCTACTTTGTTTTGCGGGCCCTTTCTCCTTTCCTTGC
>JANHFP010004756.1:266174-280365 GCA_032468135.1 Calamaria suluensis
CTTGTTGGCTGTGCACCGCCCCGAGTCCATTGGGAGAGGGGCGGTATATAAATGTGAACAATAAATAAATAAATAAAATAAATAAATCCTGCTGCCACCAGAAGTCATCCAAGAGTGCAATCAATGCTGTCTCAGTCTCATACCCAAGTCTGAACCTGAAAGGATAATATACTTCTTCCAAGATTCTTGGAAGCTTTGAAGCTATAAAAATTGTGGAGAAAGTTTGAGTCAAGGAATGGCCCCTTAAGGAGGGTGTGACCACCCCTTCCTCAAGAGATGGGAGGACTACCACCTGTCCCAAAGAGGAATTAACTATTGCCTGGGCCCAGCCAGAAGATACAGAAGACTTGCTACAATTTAATTGCTGGTTTTTGTTTGCAATCTAACTCTACTAGTCTTATGTACTGTATACTGATATTTCTTTACCAAGCTTCAGTAATTTCTCATTTCTTGAGTTATGTCTTTATTTTGAGGGGTCATTCTATTATATGCTGAAATAGCTTTTAAAATAGACTAAAATATAATACATCTTCATACATAGGTAACACAATAGCCACTGCAATAACAGCAGAAAACAAACAAACAAACAAAAGCAAAAACACAAACTGAAACAAAAACAAAAACAATGATGGAAAAGTCACCATAAAAGTTCCATCTTCCTCAGGGGAGATAATTTGCAAATGCATTGTTATATTTGAATGTTGTGGTGTAAAGGAGAGAGCATTATTTAAAAACTGCCCTGTGAGTTAATCTGAATTACTGAATTGCATTACATTTACAGTACTTCAAATTACAGATAAGAAGGTAGAATTAGTTTAAATGCTATGAAGAAGTTCCTGGTGGAACAAATTGTTCAACAATGGAATACATTGTAAGATTTGTATTCTTCATAGACAGAGGCTTTTGAGCAAAATCAAAAGAAATGCTGTAGCACAAGGGTTTTTAGAAAAATTATAATGATGATCTTTAGCTTTATGTCAAGCTCCTTGTTACTTGAACAGAAGTGTTGCAAGTTGGAATCAGAAGGTATGCAATAGGTGTTTTTGTTAGTTTCAATTAAAGACCTTTCATATTTCCTTAATTATGACTATTAAATAAAGTTCCTAAACAGCTATTCACTAATAACTGCTGTTTAGTGAAATGATTAAGCAAACTGGGTTTGCTTGACCATTTCATTAATCATTTTTGGATCAGCAAAAATGTCAAACTGTGGAAATATATCAAATTGAAATAATGTATAAATATTTAATAGCACTAATGAAAATATCTAGCCAAGTCCATAAGTATAGACCTAAGCAAGTCCAAATGTGAATTCTCCCTCCCTCCCTTTTTTTTTGCAAGGACAATAGTACACCTTTTCTAGACTACTTATTTATAAGGCCTTTTTATTATTTAATTTTTTAATATATATGCCACACACCTCCTCAATAAGGTAACTCTGGATTGCTTACAGACCATAAAAGGAAAATAGAAAGCGTTAAAAGTTTGAAATTAAAATTAAAAAAAATTAAACTATGCAAAAAAAAACAACAAAAAAAACAAACCACAACAGGAACTAAGGGATAAGTATAGGAATAAGGTCTTCTTAGCTTGTCAACCACCTCCAGTGGTGAGTTGTCCCCCTTGGGGCCCCAAGCCAAACTTTTAATGCCCTTCAGGAAGGCCAAAAGGGTGGGCATAGTTATTACTTCCAGTGGTAGACCCAAAGGTCTACTGGACTTTCTTATTTTTTCTTTTGAAGACATTTCGCTTCTCATCCAAGATGCTTCTTCAGCTCTGTCAGGATAGTCAGGATAGTGGAAGGATTTATATTCCTTGCAGACAGCTGGTAATCTGTATCCTGAAGAAGCTTGCCTCCTGAAAAAGCACCTTTGGGATAACCATGACCTGGATGACTGAGAATCTCTATGGACTCCCAGTGGTAGAGTTTTCCTTTGGATCACAGCTGCAGCCAAAAAATTACATGCAAACATTAAAAGGGAGAGGGGGAGTACCAAGCCTTGTGGTACCTCACAAAGGAATGGCTGTGGGCTGGATGTTTCATTCCCTATCAACACTGATTGGGATCAGCCTTGGAGAAAGACACTGAACCAGTACAATTCTGCATCATTCACCTCCAAACCCTGCAGCTGGCCCAAAAAGATGGCATGGTTTATTGTACTAAAAGCCACTGAGAGGTCAAGGAGAGAAAAGATGAATACACTACCCCATCCCACTCTTGCCAGAGATCATCCATAAATTTAACAGGTCGTATAGTCATTGCTCTGGCAATATATATGTAACGAAGACAACATTTTATGGAATCACACTGATGACCAGGTGATGCTTGCAAATGTTATAAATGATTAACCTGGTAATGGTTCTATGATCTTAGTAATTAGTCTATTTTATGACAACAGAATAAATATTTATTGTTTTTGCTTTTGCATTTAGGACTGACAGGCTAATGAGACCTGGCAGGTTAATTAGGTCTGGCAGGCTAATAAAAATGCATTCATGCTTTCTTACATATGGACCATTTTCACATCAATGATTTGGTGAAGTCCTCTAACAACCACTGTAACAATACATTTCTAATTAAGGTAGGCATTATGTCTTTGACCAATGGCTAGGTGATTATTAATCATTATTGTCTATTTTCCAGACTGTTCTAGACCATGCTTGTCAATAGCATATCACAATGGCCTGCAAAGATTAAAGCATATTCTATGACACAAGAAAAGAATAAGAAGAAAGGATTGCAAAGATGGATTTAAAAAAAATAACTTTTTAAAATCCAACACCAATGTTAAAATTGTACTCCAAGTAATGGAAGAGGTAAAGGACCTTCTCTACAGTAGATGATTAAGTACCTAAAACGATGAGACAGTACCCACATCATTAGTGAAAGATAATTAATTTAAAAAACATTGAAAGAAAAGAGTTTTTAAAGATAAATTATAATGAGTAGAGAGGTATTTTTATACTTACCTAATTGTGAGGCTCCTGGCAAGTAGATGGGGAAGAAATGGAGGTAGTGACAGATTTTATTTTCCTGGGCTCCAAGATCACTGCAGACTGGAGGCAAGAAATTAAAAGACACTTGCTCCTAGGGAAGAAAGCTATGGCAAATCTAGACAGCATACCAAAAAGCAGAGACATCACCCTGCCAACAAAAGTGTGTATAGTCAAGGCCATGGTTTTCCCAGTTGCAATGTATGGCTGTGAAAATTGGATTATAAGAAAGACTGAGCACCAAAGAATTGAGGCCTTTGAACTATGGTGCTGGAGAAGACTCCTGCAAGTCCCTTGGAGTGTAGGGTGATCAAACTAATCAGTCCTAGAGGAGATCATCCCTGACTGCTCTTTAGAAGGCCAGATCCTGAAGATTAAACTCAATCTTTGGCCACATAATGAGAAGGAAAGACTCACTGGACAAGAGCCTAATGCTGGAAAAGATTGAGGGCAAAAGAAGAAGGGGACAACAGAGAATGTGGTGGCTGGATGGAATTACGGAAGCAGTAGGCATGGATTTAAATGGACTCCAGATGATGGTAGAGGACAGGAAGACTTGGATGAATGAGGTCGCGATGGATCAGACACGACTTCACAACTAACAACAACAACAACAACAACAAATTATGAGGCAATGAAGGAAATGTTTGAATGTCTTGTCTTTACTTTAAATCATGTCTTCTTTTTTGGAAAGTCTGGGATTTGGTAAAATAATAGAATGCATAAAAAAGTAGAAAAATGCGATGGAGAAAATAATAGTTACTAAATACAGAGTTTTAAAATGCATAGAAAGAAAGAAAACTTTGTAGTAGCATGTTTCCCTTTATTTTTTCCCCATAACTCTTCTCATTAATCCACTGTGATTAATTCCTCTCAAATTTTATATCTGTTTTATCATGCAGTTTTTAATTTGTCCGTCTCCATATGACATTTCAATTACAATATACAAGCACTCCTAATAGAAGATCTTAACACTGTATAAACAGTTCAAATCTTGTCATATTTCTCAATGTCCCTTCTTGTTCTTTTGAGATCGCTTTTTATTTTTCTGCTTATTTGCAGATGAATTAACCATCATAGATTCCTTTTTTCATTGAGGAGCTCCTGTTGTGCTTGTAATGTTTTCTGTATTTGCTATGTAAGCAAATGTAATTTTTTAATTATAAAGTGATGGTGTTTAAAAGTTTTGTAATACTTTTGAAGTTTCAATATTTGTATAAATATGAACTAAAACATGATCCGTTTTCCAAGTTCTAAAATTAGAGAAAGAGATCTCAACTTTACAACTGAGTCGGAAACATTGTTAATTGAGGAAAATGATCTAAAGATAAATATAGTATTTGTATATGAGAAAAAATATGTAAATCTCTAAGATTTTCAGTTTATTTTGTCAGGAAATTAAAGTTAGGTGTTTTAATAAATTTAGTGTGAGATATCCTGCCTTTGTTTATTCTAAGTATTCACTATCAAAGCCTGTTCTTCATAACACCAGTATGAAGAAGAAATCATGGGTTGAACAAAGGAAATTTCTGAAGACCTCCAAAAAATAACTTGGAGGCTCACCAGGCTGGAAATGGTTACAAAACTATTTCCAAAGACTGTGGACTCAGCCAGCAGATTGTGGAAGTAAGTCCATACCACTGTTATTCTTTGCAGCAGTAATCAATCAATCAGTAATATAGGAAGAAAAAGTTGTATAATTACAAAGAAACCCAGGGTAATGTCACATGAACTAAAGGCCTCTCTTGCATTGGTAAATGTCATGTTCATGAGCCCATCATCAGGATAACACTGAATAATAGTGTCTTTGTACATGGCAGGGTTGCAGGGAAAAAGTCACTACTTTCAAAAAAGAACATTTACTGCTCATCTACACTTTGCAAAAGGCCACATGGATAAGCAGAAGGCTATTGGAAAAAAATGTTATGTGGCCAGATGGACAAAAATAGAATTTTTTGGCTTGAATGAATAATATTATGTTTGGCAAATGGCAAAGATTGCATTCTGTGAAACATGGTAGTGGTAGTAATCATGGTTTGGACCTGTTTTGCTGCTTCTGGACCAGCATAAATAGCAAAACAGGTAGCTTACCCTTAATACTGGCTTACCATTATTAATGGAACCATGAATTCTGAAATGCAGCAGCAAATTCTACAGGAAAATGTTGAAGTATCTGTGAATTGAAGTACAAGAGAAAGTGGGTCAAATCTAACCAGCGTATGGTTAAATCAGAAGAAAGTAAATGTCTTAGATAGAATGATCAAGTTAAAATCCTGACCTTAATCCTACATAAATATGGTAGAAGCACCTGATACAGAGTTCATGTGATGAAATTATCAATATCCCTACATTGAAGCTACTCTTGAAGTAAACATAACTTGAGCCAATTTCTTCTATTTTTTATATTTGGTGAATCTATCTATTTGCTTTCACAATTTCACAATAGGAAAGTTGCTCTATAATACAGTGTCAGATTGAGGAATGCGACAATCCTTCTCTTTATTTTGAATTTGTACAACTTCGAATCCCACTCTTGATAAAAAGGTACTCTGTATAAATGTGTGATTTGTCTTTTGCTACTTCTGCAGACTGATGTTAATGTCATTTAGAGTCGAAAATTCATGTTGGGCAGCATATTCATTTTTGTTATTCCAGTAAATCCTTATCAGGAAAGTTTTAAACCATTCCACCTTTGAAGTTATTTTTTCCATTTCTTCAATTTATTGTAACTATTTTGAAATACATCTGTAATGCATCCTGTCAAGTGGTGGACTATATACTTCTCTTAATTTTGTTGTTGTTGTTTTCTTATAAGTAGTGTGATGACCCAACTTGATGCAGAAACAAGAATGCAGTCACTTGTATGCAAACATTCTTTTATTCAAACCCCAAATGTTCTTCACAGTTTTCTTCCGGCAATGCCTACTCCCTTTAGATGCAAAGAGGAGTGATAACAAGATTAAAGCAAACCTGGCTGCAGTCCAAGGCACTCCTGTTTGTTAGGAGATAACACACGGTCCATGGATGACTAAGGTATTTTCAACTGGAGCAAGGAACAGAGAAGCTATGCAGAAAACAGCTTTTGACCCCAGAGAGGAATTTCTACAAAACTGGCTACTTTTAAAGCCCCAAGCTCAGCTGCATCTCATTCCTCACTTCCTCCTCAGTAAATCTTTTTCTAACGCTCTCTTGTCCTTGTGTCTCTGTCTTGAATCAGGTGGGGGAGCTGCTCCCAGTTCCTCCTCTGAACTTTTTCTCTCTGGCTCCACCATTAGTTCACTGGATCCAGCCTGGGCTTGCTCTTCCCCATTTGCATCCTCAGCTCTAGCCTCCCCCTCACTGCTTTCTGCCAGCTGTTCCTCCTCGACCTCCGAGTTGAACTTTGACAGATTTTCTGACAAACAGAGTTTATGTACTTTATTATTGTATTAGTTTTATTTTCATTAATTTTATATCCCAAAAGAAAATGTATTTAATCATTTGCATCAACTGCTATATGGAGCTGTGTGGTTGCGTTATTTATTAATACTTTGTCAGCTGGATAGCATTTCACATTGTTATTTCTCTCTCTAAATTCTGATCCTGGTTATTTGTTTATCTCAGATAACAGTTACAGAGTTGGAAGGGACATTGGAAGTCATCTAATCCAACCCCTTGCTGAAGCAGGAGACCAGGGATTCAAACCGCCGAACTGCTGACCTTTCTAATCAACAGGCTCGGTGTCTTAGCCACTTAGCCACCTAGTCAGGATCTTTTTGCAAAGGCCTACACACTTGTTAGTCTTCCATTTAACATTGTGGGAAGAAAGCTCCTATCATTGGGTCTTTTCAGTGGGGAAATTGACTCCCCCCTTCAGCATTGAAGAAATTTTTAAAATGTCTTTAAATCAATTTTTCTACTGCTTTCGTGAGAATGCTGGAAGACATATCTATAATTTTGACTGCTTTTATATAACACATTCTGGTAAGTTAGTTTCTGACAGCATGATGCTGGAGGCAAGAGCTGTGGGTAATTTCCCATTTTAGCTTCATATCCAGCAAACTTCCTGTATTTCCCTATAGCCAGATCACAAATGCACTCAGTTTAGTTAGGGAAAAAATACCCACCAAAAAGCTTATGTTTATTTATAGAAGTTTATTTAGTGAACTTTATTCACTAAAGTTTACAGTATGTGTCTAGGGAGCAATGCTTTTAGACAGCATGTGCTAACTTCCTACCAGTTAAGTGAGTGCATTATATACTGCCATTCAGTTCCACATTCAGTTTTTTTTTTCACAATAGTGCTTGGCAAGAGATTAACAGTGACTTGAAAAACTGATTTCAAAAAAACATTCCAAATTCAGCCCAGTGCAGAGTGGATGTATGTGGAATATACAGAGAACCAGTTCTGCAATCCCATGACAGGTCAATACAAACAGATTCAAGCACCAAACCCTTGATAAAGTGTCTGCAATTTAAAACAATTACAGATCAATCAACCACATACCGTGTAATTGGTTGATTTTCTTAATAGAAATTTAGTTATAAATAAAGGAGAATATTTATAGCTCAGGGTTTACATGAGGGATCTTTGAAGAGGTGAGTTTCAGCAGGTTCTGACCAGTTCTGGAGAACCGGTACTG
Organism: Calamaria suluensis; assembly: GCA_032468135.1. Classification (NCBI taxonomy): domain Eukaryota; kingdom Metazoa; phylum Chordata; class Lepidosauria; order Squamata; family Calamariidae; genus Calamaria; species Calamaria suluensis. The sequence goes on from JANHFP010004756.1 coordinate 273,791, forward strand.
GAAACGTTGAGTAGTTCAAAGAACCGCTAGTAAAAATTCTGTCTGGCTCCGCCCCCAACTATTCTCTGCCTCCAAGTCCCAGCTGATTGGGAGAAAATAGGGATTTTGCAGTAATCTTCTGCTGGATTGGAGAAGGGATGGAGATTTTACAGTATCCTTCCCCTGCCATGCCCAGCAAGACACACCCACCAAGCCATGCCACACCCACCAAGCCACACCCACAGAACCAATACTAAACATTTTTGAAACCCACCACTGGATCTCTGGTGCTCTCAATGATAATGACTATCATTAAGTGTTATACCTTATGATACTTGAGAAATATATATTTTCTTTTATGTACACCGAGAACGTATGCACCAAGACAAATTCCTCGTGTCTCCAATCACACTTGGCCAATAAATAATTCCATTCCATTCCATTCCATTCTATTCTATTCTCTATGAGCATCCTTATTTTCTTGAAGAAGAAAAGAAGCAAGCTCAGAAAGCACCAAGGACCCCTCAGAAATTTAGTTTTAATCAAAAGGAGAGAAATGCTTAGCTTTCAATTGCTAATTATACTGCACCTATTTTTATAGAGCAGTAAGTCAGTTATGCCATTTGTGAGCTCCAGCTCACACATCTGATCATTTCTTCAGGAAAAGCTACCACAAAGGCACTGTAAATGATCTTGGCGTGATTTAACTCCAGATTGATTCTATTTTAAACTTGCTACTTGCTGGGTCAGGTTGCATTTTTTCTACCTGTGCTCTGTAACCTTCACATTATCAGAATGATTTTTCCTTCAGAATATACTCTGTGTTGTGTGAACTTTTAGGGCCTTCTTGTTTTGTTGACAGGTTGAGTGGTTCCCTTGCAATTACTTGTGGAGCGATGCCCTTACTCCTTAGGAGAAATAGATAGCTAACAAACAAATAAGTGACAATCAGATAATCATTGTAAAAATGAGTGAGGGTTAAATAGTCAACATCTTGCTATCTTTCTGAAAGGGTGACTGACAGTGTAAGGTGAGAGGCACTTGCCAGCCATTCTAAAATAAACATTGAGTGCAAAGTATCAGCACCCTAGATTTGTCACGTTCATTCAGGTTTAGTAGGAAAGAAGAGGAGGAACCTTAATACAGCACACTGTAAGTTGGATATAGACTTGTACCTCAGGGCTTTATAATCTTTGGGCTGTCTTGATAGATACTAAAAGCTGATGTGAACTGGAAGACAGGTAATGTAGTTCCCATCTTCAAAAAAAAGGGGGGGACAAAGGGAACTAGGAAACTACACACTAATCAACCTGACAATACCTGGGAGTAAGTAAGTAAGTAGTTTATTGCGTCAGAGACCAGGACAAAAACACATACAATACCTGGGAAGATTCTGGAAAAGTTAATCAAGCAACAGATCTGAGAACTACTTTAACTCTAAAGCAAAATAGTAAACAGAAGCCAACATGGATTTGTCAAAAACAAATAATGCAAAACAAATCTTATTGCATTCTTTGACAAAGTGACTTAATTAGTTGACCAGAGAAATATTATGGATATAATTAAAGGTGGTATTTTCTTCACTTCTCTAAAGGTAAAGGTAAAGGTTTCCCTCACACATATGTGCTAGTCGTTCCCGACTGTAGGGGGCGGTGCTCATCTCCGTTTCAAAACCGAAGAGCCCGCACTGTCCATAGATGTCTCTGTGGTCATGTGGCTGGCATGACTCAATGCCAAAGGTGCATGAAACGCTGTTCCCTTCCCACCAAAGGTGGTCCCTATTTTTTCTACTTGCATTTTTATGTGCTTTTGAAACTGCTAGGTTGGCAGAAACTGGGACAAGTAACAGGAGCTCATCCCATTACAAGGCACTAGGGATTCGAACCGCTGAACAGCCAACCTTCCGATTGACAAACTCAGCTGCCTTACCCACTGAGCCACCGTGTCCCTGAACTCCCTCTTAAATAACCGTAAACCCCAAATTTGCTTTGGGGATCTGCAATTCATTTTTGAAGACTCAATTTTTTCAAATGAGATTCTCCCAAATTTAGAGTACACTTCTAATATGTATCTTCTTGATGTTGTTGAAGATCTATACAAAGCATCTTAACTTTTATTGGCTCTTTTCACCCTGTTGTTTCCTTCCTAGAACTAAAATTATTATAAAGAGGAATTAAATCCAGGTAAAATTTAAGAAATATACTCAGAACCATGAAAAATTACCTGTTTTATAGTAAGACTATTAATTCATACTGTTGGATCTTTATATTTAAAAAGCATGAATATAAATATGTTTGTACATTAAAAGAGCCAACCTATACCTCTTTCAAATCATTTACTAGTTAGGTTATTCTAAGAATGTCTCTCTTGTGGAAACATCAGGAGAAGCTCATTTGTGACAGCTGTTCATCGTATGATTATTGGAAGGCATTCAAAGGTTAAAAGGCAGTATACTTCAACTGGTACACTTTAAATGACTGGCAGTCATTTGTGGTTCCTATAATGTTCTCTTAGAAAGCATTGTAATTACGGAAACAATTGTAATCCAGTTTGACAGACATTTGCAGTGCAACTATAACAATGAAGACAAAATAATAATTTACCCTAATAGATGTGATGTAGAAATGATACCTACAAACCGATTTTTGTAATTAACTTTTAATATGCTAGAAGTTTTGAATGTACTGTACCCAACAGAGAAGAGTAGCATTGTGAAATATTAGTTCTTCTTTCTGTCATTATATGACAACAATTGAATCCTAAGAGAAGAAACAAGGCAACCTTGGTTTTCTAATTTAGCTCAATATTATTACCACTGGCTCAGAAAAATACCACAAGCATCATGAATTGCCTAGGAATCATGATTCTAACCTGAGAAAAAACACCTACTATCAGTTACAAGCAAGAAGAATGCACATTCATTGTTGTGGGAGCTGAGAATAAAGTTGGCTCCTTAATTAAGGTAGTTTAGTGTTTTACTCTGCATTAAGTTTGCAACTATTAATTATCTTGGATAATGGATCCAGAAAAGCCTTGTGTGAGTGCAATAATATTTCTTCTGCAGTAGTTGTATAATTTTTCTAGCACCAGTTTGAGAATTTTCTTAATTATCAGGTAAATTTCTGAAGGGAACTTCTTGGCCACAAGAGAGACAAGACACTCCCAGAATGCCACAACTTGCATGAATTGTTTTACGTTCACTTTGCACAGAAGGAAAGTAAAGCAGAGGGTCATCTTTGGAAGGCCTATAGATCATTCACATTTATTTAATGGAACTGTTTTTAATAATTACTTAAAAATCAGGAATATTTTGCCAACACTAATATGTATGTTGGAGATCTCTTTGTATCCCTAAGCATCAGAACAAATGATAAAAAGCAAATGAGGAACTAGATCAGGGGTGTCTTACTCGCCACCCGCAGCCTGGATGCGTCACATGCTAGCCCCACCCCTGCCTGGTTTAGAGAAGGGGGTAGTCCCTATATATCATGTGATGCCACCCTGACGATGCGGATTTGACACCCCTGAAGTAGATCATCACAACTGTCTCTGGAATTGTTTCCTACCTGGCTTTTCATTAGTTAAATGAGTCTCAGTATTTAAGAGGTAGGATTGATTCAAGCTTCAAATGTTTATTTTTTTAACTCTCCTGGCTTTGAGTCTGAAGAGAATTTGTTTGCCAGCTTGCAGGTCAAAGAGCAGCCAGCCCTTGGCCACCTGCAAGTGATAGATTTGACTCACTTCAGCTGTCACCAATTCAATGATCAAGAGTCAGAGCCTGGGTTTGGGAAAGTACCAAGTCTTAAATCAGACTGCCAACTAAAGAGAGCCAAGCAGGAGATGCTGGTATGGGTTTCAAAAAAGGGAGAAGGTTCCCAGTATTAAGTGCAATCAGGAACTGAAAGAGATATAGATCATGGTCCAGTCCCTTCTCTTGTTTGAAGCAGATTCCTACTCTGGATTGTATTACTGTAATATTCAAGATCCTCCCTCTTCTGACTTGTGAACAGATCTTCACTTTGGCTCTGAGACTGGCTTCTGTAGACTCTTATTTGACCTATAGATCTCTTGGGTTCTCATCAGCATTCCTGCCTCTGAACTATTGAAACTAGCAGTTTGTGACTCTAGCATAATTTATAAGGCAAGAAATTTCACTTTAAACTCTCCAAGTTTTTGTTTAAATTACTAGCTCTTAGCTCTGTGCAACTACCAGTGAAAGATTTACAGCATGCTAATAAAAGCTTTCAGACTTATAATTGCCTTGCTTTGTGTTTGCAGAGGACTGGTTGTTTCCAGTCCCTGTCCTCAATTAAAAAAGCTGTTGTTTGGCCTCATTGGTCAAGATAAAGGACTGCAAGCTGAAAATGCAAAATGGACAACTCAGCTCTGCAAATTCACACAAAAATTGATGCCTTGCAATTACACCAAAACCAGCCAACTGCTCCAATGAACTTTTCCCAATCATAAGTGTCCACTCAATGTTTCTAAAAAGGGGATGGATCCTTTGACCAGTTTCCAGTAGTCCTGGAACATAACAACATTTGTTATGAGCCTTTGTCCTGAAGATGTTTCCACTGACCAGATCAAAGTTGGCTTCATTACCCTGTTTTCCCCAAAATTAGACATCCCTTGCTAATAAGCCAAATCAGGCTTTTCTATGCATGACAATAAGGCCAAGTGCTTATTTCAGGGTTCAAAAAATATAAGACAGGGTCTTATTTTTGGGAAAACATGGTATTAGTCTATTTGGACCATCTGCAAAATCAACCATTCCATTGCTGCAACAAAGCCTTCTGAAAAACCACTCAATGCTACCTCAGAAAGTTTCACTAAGGACATAGCTCAGTGGCAAACGACACAAATTACTTTTAGATAAGACTCAAGACTGAAGCTGAAATGAGGTTGCTTTAATAGATCAGTTCCAGAAAGGTCTAGCAGATAAAATCCTGGCAAATTAGCCAAATTGAAGTTCTTATTCATAGTACATGACCTGACCTATCTCTGTCTGTTAATAGATATAACAGTGGAAAAGTTTTATCAAGTTTCTCCCTTCCCCATGAGCTATCTGGACATTGTATGGCATGTTACTCAGAATCTTAAATAATTGGTTAAACAGCCCAATAAGCTTCAAATACTTTCACAGTAAAGAACACATTCCCGTTTCTATTCCAGAAGTCCAAGAAAGTAAGAGATAATACAAGACTTAACCTCAATATATACCTAGAGGTCAACAAGAGGCAGTCCAGCTTTTATTATTCCATTATCCCTATGATTACCCTGGTGATTCCAGCCACTCCCTTTTGAAGGCAGCATCATTACCCCTAAGGAAATTTATATTTTAAAAAAAACAACCTAAAAACTAAAGAGGGTTTAGTTTCTGGGTGGCCATTAATAGCTCAGCACAATTTTAAGAGAAAAAAGTAGGATGAATTAAAGCTCTTCAGTTAAATCACTATTCAATGGTGCCTAGCCCCTGATTTCTGAACACCTGTGAAAGATTTATAAATTCACCAAGTTAGACTTCAGGGGTGGGGACATATAAGCCAGTACAAAAGTGTAAAGAGATCAGCAGTGTTTAGAATACATATACCCATATTTTAACATTTATCCAATTATACCATTTTTTGAATTCATAGCATATAGCTTCCTTTCCAATTTTTTTTCTTGGACTCTAATCAATGTAAATATACATTTCAGTTCTTCTCTCATTGCCAGACAAATCCCTAAAATAGTCCTTCCAGCCTTCTTTTATTTCTGTTTCATTTCCCCGAAATTTCATCACTTTTAATTTTAATTGTATTCACTCTGCTAGATGCTTCTTGTTTACCCTCGCTTCTAAATCAGTGTTTATTTTTATCAAAATATCTTCATGTTTTCTTTGTTTCTTGTTTCATTTTAGACAATGTGCTTTGTAACTGTTTTTCTAACCCACTGTACAATAATTTTATCTTCATTTTGCAGCAATCATTCTCTATGGTGTTTTTTTCCTGACTCACAGCCTCTTTCACTTCATTGTAACACTCTGTAGATATTTCATATTTCCCACTAACATAACTCCATATAGTTCTGCGGTGTTTTGTAACATAATTATGGTTGTTCTCTAACAGGCCACTTCCACATCCTATTTCTTTACTTCTGCCTTCCACTCATTTTGTTGAAAGATGAATCTATCTTTTACTGTAGTATTTTTTTATAATATTCTTGTCCTGAAAGACAGCAATAACAAATGCCTGAATAAGTAGCTTCCTTACTATTAAAGAATTTACTAAAGTACCAATTTTTATTGAGACATTTAATGGACCAATAAAGCAATAAATACATTTACATTTATTCAAATTTTATTTTCAAATGAAAAATGAACAAATATTTATCAGGAATATCATGGTGACATTCCATGCATGTGATGAAGGTGCTGTGATCCATGAATGTATATACAGTATTCATGGATTGTGACCTAGCTGGTTTGGGCTAGCTCTTGGTAACCAGTCAAGGCTATGGTTTTTCCAGTTGCAATGTATAACTGTGAAAGTTGAACCATAAGAAAGGCTGAGCGCCAAAGAATTGAGGCCTTTGAACTTTGGTGCTGGAGAAGACTC